>CM073606.1:15952040-16152619 GCA_037074985.1 Solanum bulbocastanum | reverse complement strand
ATGTTTAGGTTATTCGGTTAAGGTTCTTATCTAGGTTTTAAGGGTTTAGGGCTTTGTGTTTTATAGGTTAAGGTTTTTAGGGATTTATAGGTTTAGGATTCAGTGATTGTTTCTATTTTTTAGGGTTTAACATATATAATTTAGGGCTTTATAGGGTATAGAGCTTAGAGTATTTTAGGTTTAGGGGGTTTTTAAGGTTTTTAAGCATTAAGTGTTTCTTAGTGTTTAAGGCTTTCAATTTTTTATGTTAGGTTTTACTGAGTTTTAGGGTTTAAGTTTTAGAGCTTCTAGTTTTGTAAGGGTTTTATATGGTTTTTAGGTATAATATAAGGGTTTTATAAGATTTAGGGTGTTTTAAGGTTTAGGGTTTTAGGGTTCTTAGGGTTTTAGGTTTAACATTTAGGTTTTAGGTTAGGGTTTAGGGCTTTTTGATTTTTAGGTTTAGGGTTTTTAGGATTTTGTATGATTAGGGTTTAGGGCTAAGGTTTTTTTTTGTGTGTGTGTTTTTATGGTTTAGGTTATACGATATAGGGGTTTATAGGGTTTAGAGCTTACCATTTTTTAGGTTTAGGGGTTTTTGTAATTTTTAGAGTTTTTAAGGGTTAAGTATTTCTTAGGGTTTGTGTTTTTAGGTTAGGGTTTACGGAGTTTTAGGATTTAGGGTTTAGAGCTTAGGGTTTTTTGGGGGTTTTAAATGGTCTTTATGGTTTATTTTAGGATTTATAGGATTTAGGGTTTATTAAGGTTTAGGGTTTCTTAGGGATTTATGTTAGGGTTTAGGGTCTATGGCTTTGGATTTTATTAGGTTTAGGGTTTAAGTTTAAGGGTTTTATATGAGATTTTGGGGTTTAAGGCTTTGGGTTTTTTAGGGTTTTATAGGTTTTTTTTTTGTGTTTTTTAGGGTTTAGAATATACGATTTAGGGCTTTATAGGGTGTAGAGCTTAGAGTATTTTAGGTTTCGTGGTTATTGGATTTTTTAGGGTTTTTAAGGGTTAAGTGTTTCTTAGGATTTTCTAGGGTTTAGGGTTTAGGGTTGAGGGTTTTTTCTCTATTGAGGGTTTTTAAATTTTTAGGATTTAGGGTTTAGAGCTTAGGGTTTTTAGGGGGTTTAAATGATTTTTAGGGTTTATAGGATTTATGGTTTTTGAAGGATTAGGTTTTAGGGTTTCTTAAGGTTATAGGTTTAGGATTTAGAATTTTTGGTTAGGGTTTATGGTTTAGGGCTTAGGTAATTTTTAGGTTTAGGTTTATAGGTTAAGGGTTATATCTAGGATTTTAGGGTTTAGGGCTTTGGGTTTTTCTAGGTTAATGTTTTTTAGGGTTTTATAGTTTTAGGGTTTAGGGCTTAGGTTTTTTTTTTTTTTCTTTTTTTGTGTTTTTTAGCATTGAGCATATATGATTTAGGGCTTTATAGGGTTTAGAGCTTAGCTTTTTTTTTTTTTTTTTTTTTTTTTTTTTTTTTAAATGTTTAAGGGGTTTTGGGATTCTTTAAGGTTTTTAAGGGTTAAGTGTTTCTTAGGGTTTTTTAAGGTTTAAGGTTTAGGGCCTTGGGTTTTGTTGTGTATTTTATGTTTAGGGTTTACAGATTTTTAGGATTTAGCGTTTAGAGCTTGGGGTTTTTTTAGGTGTTTTAAATGGTCTTTATGGTTTATTTAAGGATTTACAGGATTTAGGGATTCTTAAGGTTTAGGGTTTCTCAGTGATTTATGTTAGGGTTTAGGGTTTATGGCTTAGGGTTTTGTTAGGTTTAGGGTTTTAGGTTAATGGTTTTATCTGGGATTTTGGGGTTTAACGCATTGCAGTTTTTAGGGTTTTATAGGTTTAAGGTTTAGGGCTTAGGATTTTTTTCGGTTGAGGGTTTTTAAATTTTTAGGATTTAGGATTTAGAACTTGGGGTTTTTAGGGGGTTTAAATGGTTTTTAGGGTTTATAGGAGTTAAGGTTTTTTAGGGTTTAGGGTTTAGTGTTTCTTAAGGTTATAGGTTTAGGATTTAGAATTTTAGGTTAGTATTTAGGGCTTAGGTTTTTTTTAGGTTTAGGGTTATAGGTTAAGGGTTTTATCTAGGATTTTAGGGTTTAGGGCTTTGGGTTTTTCTAGGTTAATATTTTTTAGGGTTTTATAGTTTTAGGGTTTAGGGTTTAGGGTTTAGGGCTTAGGGTTTTTTTTTTTTTTTTTTTTTTTTTTTTTTTTTTTTTTTTTTGGTCTTTTAGCATTTAGCAAATATTATTTAGGGCTTTGTAGGGTTTTGAGGTTAGGTTTTTTTTTTTTTTTTTTTTTTTTTTTTTTTTTTTTTTGGGTTTAAGGGGTTTTGGATTCTTTAAGGTTTTTATGGGTTAAGTTTTTCTTAGGGTTTTTTAAGGTTTAGGGCTTTGGGTTTTGTTGTGTTTTTTATGTTTAGGGTTTACAGATTTTTAGGATTTAGTGTTTAGAGCTTGGGGTTTTTATAGGTGTTTTAAATGGTCTTTATGGTTTATTTAAGGATTTAGGGATTCTTAAGGTTTAGGGTTTCTTAGGGATTTATGTTAGGGTTTAGGGTTTATGGCTTAGGGTTTTGCTAGGTTTAGGGTTTTAGGTTAAGGGTTTTATCTAGGATTTTGGGGTTTAAGGCTTTGGGGTTTTTAGGGTTTATAGGTTTAAGGTTTAGGCCTTGGTTTATTTTTTTGTCTTTTTTAGGGTTTAGCATATACGATTTACGACTCTATGGTGTTTATAGCTTAGAGTTTTTTAGGTTTAGGGGTTATTTTGGTTTTTAGGGTTTGTAAGGGTTAAGTGTTTCTTAGGATTTTTTAGGGTTTAGGGCTTAGGTTTTTTTTTCGGTTTAGGATTTTTAAATTTTTAGGATTTATGGTTTAGAGCTTAGGGTTTTTAGGGTGTTTTAGGGTTTTCAAATGGTTTTTAGGGTTTATTTTAGGGTTTATATTATTTAGGGTTCTTAAGGTTTAGGGTTTAAGGTTTCTTAGGGTTATAGGTTTAGGATTTAGAGTTTTAGGTTAGGTGTTAGTGTTTAGGGCATAGGCATTTTTAGGTTTAGGGTTATAGGTTAAGGGTTTTATTTAGGATTTTAGGGTTTAGGGCTTTGTGTTTTTTTAGGTTAATGTTTTTTAGGGTTATATTGGTTTAGGGTTTAAGGCTAAGTTTTTCTTTTTTTGTTTGTTTTTTAGCTTTTAGCATATATGATTTAGGGCATGATACGGTTTAGAGCTTAGCTTCTTTTTTTTTAGGTTTAAGGGATTTTGGATTTTTTAAGGTTTTTAAGGGTTAAGTGTTTCTTAGGGTTTTTTAAGGCTTAAGCTTTAGGGGTTTGGGTTTTATTGTGTTTTTTTAAGTTTTATAGATTTTTAGGATCTAGGGTTTAAAGCTTAGTGTTTTGTAGGGGTTTTAAATTGTTTTTATAGTTTATAGGATTTAGGTTTTTTTAAGTTTTAGGGTTTAAGGCTTATTTGGGTTTTAGGTTTAGGATTAAGATTTTAGGTTTAGGGTTTAGGGCTTTTTAAGGTTTAGGGTTTTAGGTTAAGGGTATTATCTAGTTTAGGGTTTAAGGCTTTGGGTTTTTTAGTCTAAGGTTTCTTAGGATTTTATAGGTTTAGGGTTTTATCTTGTTTTTTTTTTTAGTTTAGGGTTTTATATAGGTTTTTCGGGTTTAAGTCATTGGGTTTTTTAGGATTTTATAGGTTTAGGGCTTAGAGCTTAGGGTTTTTTATGTTTTGTTTATATGCGTTTTTAATGGTTTAGCACATACAATTTAGGGCTTTATAGGGTTTAGAGCTTAGAGTTTTTTAGGTTTAGGGGTTTTTGGGTCTTGTTAGGATTTTTAAGGGTTAAGTGTTTCTTAGGGGTTTTTAGGGCGTAGGGTATAGGGCTTAGGGATTTTTTGTGTTTTTTTTAGGATTTGTGGAATTTTAAGCTTTAGGATTTAGAGCTTTTTTTTTTTTTTTTTTTTTTTTTTTTTTTTTTTTAAGGTTTAAGGGAGTTTGGACTTTTTAAGGTGTTTAAGGGTGAAGTGTTTCATAGGGATTTTTAAGGTTTAAGGTTTAGGGGTTTGGGTTTTGTTGTGTTTTTTATGTTTAGGGTTTATAGATTTTTAAGATTTAGGGTTTAGAGCTTAGTGTTTTGTAGGAGTTTTAAATTGTTTTTATAGTTTATAGGATTTAGGGTTTCTTAAGTTTTAGGGTTTAAGGTTTATTTGAGTTTTCGGTTTAGGATTAAGATTTTAGGTTTAGGGTTTAGGGCTTAGGGCTTTTTAAGGTTTAGGGTTTTAGGTTTAGGGTATTATCTAGTTTAGGGCTTAAGGCTTTGGGCTTTTTAGTGTAAGGTTTTTTAGGATTTTATTGGTTTAGGGTTTTATCCTGGTTTTTTTTTGGTTTAGGGTTTTATATAGGTTTTTTGGGTTTATTAGGTAAGGATTTTTAGGATTTTATAGGTGTAGGATTTATGGCTTAAGGTTTTTTATGTTTTTTTTATTTGTGTTTTTAATGGTTTAGCATGTACAATTTAAGGCTTTATAGGGTTTAGAGTTTAGAGATTTTTAGGTTTAGGGGTTTTTGGGCCTTTTTAGGATTTTTAAGGGTTAAGTGTTTCTTAGGGGTTGTTACGGCGTAGGGTATAGGGCTTAAGGATTTTTTGTGTTTTTTTTAGGATTTGCAGAATTTTAGGATTTAGGGTTTAGATCTTAGGATTTTTAGGGGTTTTAAATTGTTTTTAGGGTTTGTTTTAGGTTTTATAGTATTTAGGGTTTCTTAAGGTTAGGGTTTAGGGTTTCTTAGGGTTTTTATGTTTAGGATTTAGGGTGTTAGGTTAGGGTTTAGTGTTTTATATTTAGGATTTAGGGTTTTAGGTTTAGGATTTAGTGTTTTAGTTTTAGGATTTAGGGTATTAGGTTTAGGGTTCAAGGGTAAAGTATTTTTCTGTGTGTTTTTTAGGGTTTAGCTTATATAGTTTATGGATTTATTGGGTTTAGAGCTTAGACTCATTTAGGTTTAGCGGTGTTTGAGTTTTTAGGGGTTTTAAGTTTAGGATTTAGGGTTTTAGATTAGGGTTTAGTGTTTAGGGCCTAGGGTTTTGTTTAGGTTTAGGGTTTAAGGTTAATGATTTTATCTAGGTTTTAAGGGTTTAGTTCTTTGGGTTTTTTAGATTTAAGAGTTTTTTTTTTGGATTTTATAGGTTTAGGATTTAGGGATTTGGGGTTCTTTGTGTGTTTGTTAGGGTTTAGCATATACGATTATGGGCATTATTGTTTTAAGGGTCTATTTTAGGGTTTATAGGATTTAGGATTTCTTAAGGTTAGGGTTTAGGGTTTATAGGTTAAGGATATAGAGTTTTTGGTTACGGTTTAGGGTTTTTTAGATTTAGGGTTTTTAGTTAAGAATTTTATCTAGGGTTTTAGAGTTTTATAGGTTTAGGGTTCAAGACTTATGGTTTTTTTTTTGTGTTTTTTTAGGGTTTAGCATATACGATTTAGGGATTTATAGGGTTTGGAGCTTAGTCTTTTCTAGGTTTAGGGGATTTTTCTGTTTTCAAGGTTTAAATGTTTGTTATGACTTTTTAAGGTTTAGGGTTTAGGCCTTCGGGTTTTTTTTTTTTTTCTGATTTTTAGGTTTAGGGTGTATGGTTTTTTGGGATTTATTATTTAGAGGTTAGGGTTTTGTAGAGTTTTTAAATGGTTTAGCGCTTAGAGTTTTTTTAGGTGTAGTGGTAGGGTTAAGTGTTTATTTGGGTTTTCTATTGATTAGGATTTAGGGTTTTTTATTGTGTTTTTTCAGTTTAAGATTTATGGATTTTTTAGGATTTAGGGTTTAGATCTTAGCGTTTGGTAGAGGTTTTAAATGCTTTGTAGTGTTTATATTAGGGTTTATAAGATTTAGGGTTTAGGGTTTAGGGTTTAGAGCTTCATGTTTTTTAGGTCTAGGGTTTTTGGTTAAGGTTTTTTATCTAGGGTTTTTATGGTTTAGGGCATTAGGATATTTGGGTTAAGGTTTTTAGGGTTTTATAGGTTTAGGGTTAAGGGCTTAGGGTTTTTTTTTGTGTTTATCATATACAATTTTGGGCTTTATAGGGTATAGAGCTTAGAGTTTTTTAGGTTTAGGGGCTTTTGAGGTTTTAGGATTTTTAAGGGTTAAGTGTTTCTTAGTATTTAAGGCTTTCAGTTTTTGTGTTTTTTTGGTTTAGCTTTTACGGAGTTTTTGGGTTTAGGGTTTTGTAGGAGTTTTATTTGGTTTTTAGGGATTATATAAGGGTTTAAGGGATTTAGGATATTTTAAGGTTTAGGGTTTAGGGTTTCTTAAGGTTTTAGGTTTAGCATTTAGGTTTTAGGTTAGGGGTTAGGGCTTTTGGATTTTTAGGATTATGGTTTTTAGGATATTGTATGATTAGGGTTTAGGGCTTAAGGTTTTTGTTTTGTGTTTTTGGGGTTTAGAATAAATGATATAGGGGTTTATAGGGTTTAGAGCTTACAATTTTTTAGGTTTAGGGGTTTTTGTATTCTTTAGAGTTTTTAAGGGTTAAGTGTTTCTTAAGGTTTTATAGGGTTTAGGGTTTCGGGATTAGGGTTTTTTGTGTGTTTTTATGTTAGGGTTTATGGATTTTGAGGATTTAGGGTTTAGAGCTTATGGTTTTTTTGATGTTTTAAATGGTCTTTATGGTTTTTTTTAGGATTTGTAGGATTTAGGGATTCTTAAGGTTTAGTATTTCTTAGGGATTGATGTTAGGGTTTATAGTTTATGGCTTAGGGTTTTGTTAGGTTTAGGGTTTTAGGTTAATGGTTTTATTTGGGATTTTGGGGTTTAAGGCATTGGTGTTTTTAGGGTTTTATAGGTTTAAGGTTTAGGGCTTAGGGTTTTTCTTGTGTTTTTTAGGGTTTAGTATATACGATCTAGGGCTTTATAGGGTTTAGAGCTTAGAGCTTTTTAGGTTTAGGGGTTCTTGGGTTTTTTAGGGTTTTTAAGGGTTAAGTGTCTATTAGGTTTTTTAGGATTTAGGGCTTAGGTTTTTTTTTTTTTGGTTTAGGGTTTTTAAATATTTATGATTTATGGTTTAGAGCATAGTGTTTTTAGGGAGTTTTCAGGGTTTTAAATGGTTTTCAGGGTTTATTTTAGGGTTTATAGGATTTCTTAAGGTTTATGATTTAGGGTTTCTTAGGGTTATAGGTTTAGGATTTAGGGTTTTAGTGTTTTATATGTTTAGGGTTAAAGAATTAGGGGTTTTGTGTTTTTTAGGGTTTAACATATAATATTTAGGGATTATAGGCTTTTGAGCTTATATTTTTTAGGTTTAGGAGTTTTTAGAATTTTCAAGGTTTAAGTGTTTCTTACAATCTTTTTAGGGTTTAGGCCTTAGGGTTTTTTTTTTCTTCTGAGTTTTAGGTTTAGGGTTTCTCGTTTTTTAGGACTTAGTGTTTAGAGGTTATGGTTTTGTAGAGTTTTAAATGGTTTAGAGCTTAGAGATTTACTAGGTGTAGGAGTTTTTGGGTTTTCTTAGTGTTCTTAAGGGTTAAATGTTACTTAGGGTTTTCTATTGATTAGGGTTTAGGTTTTTTTTTTTTTTTTAAAGATTAAGATTTTTGGATTTTTTAGGATTTAGGGTTTAAAGCATAGGGTTTTGTAGAGGTTTTAAATGTTTTGCAGTGTTTATATTAGGGTTTATAGGATTTATGGCTTCTTATCGTCTTTAGGGTTTCTTAGGGTTTTAGGTTTAGAATCTAAGGATTTAGGTTAGTGTTTAGGGTTTAGAGCTTCATGTTTTTTTAGATTAATTTTATTAGGGTTTTTATGGTTTAGGGCTTTGGGTTTTTTGGGTTAAGGTTTTTTAGAGTTTTATAGGTTTATGGTTTAGGGCTTATGAATTTTATGTACTTTAGGGTTAAGCATATAAGATTTAGGGCTTGATAGGGTTTAAAGCTTATAGTTTTTTAGGTTTTGGTGTCTTTTAGGGTATTTAAGGGTTAAGTGTTTCTCAGAGTTTTTAATTTAAAGCTTAGGGGTTTTATATGGTATTTAAGGTTTATTTTAGGGTTTATAGAATTTAGGGATTCTTAAGGTTTAGGGTTTAGAGTTTCTTAGGGTTTTAGGTATAGGATTTAGAGTTTTAGGTTAGTGTTTAGGGCTTAGGGTTTTAGGTTTAAGTTTTTATTTAGGTTTTTAGGTTTTAGGGCTTTGGGTTTTTTAGGTTAAAGGTTTGTAGGATTTTATAGGTTTAGGGTTTAGGGCTTAGGGTTTTGTGAGGTTTACGGGTTTTTTGGTTTTGAGGGTTTTTAAGAGTTAAGTGCTTCTTAGGTTTCTCAAGTTTCTCAGGGTTTAGTGATTTTTTTGTGTTTTTTTGGTTTAGGGTTTACATATTTTTAGGATTTAGGGTTTCGAGCTTAGGGATTTTAGGAGTTTTAAATGGGTTTTAGGGTTTATTTTAGGATTTATAGGATTTAGGGTTTTTTAAAGTTTAGGGTTTTAAGGTTTCTTAGGATTTTTGATTTAGAATTTAGGGTTTTAGGTTAGGGTTTAGGCCTTAAGGTTTTTCTTATGTTTAAGTTCTTAGGTTAAGGCTCTTATCTAGGTTTTTAGGGTGGGTACGACTTTGTGTTTTTTAGGTTAAAGTTTTTAGGGTTTTATAGGTTTAGGATTTAGGGATTTTTTGTATTTTTTATGGTTTAGCATATATAATTTAGGGCTTTATAGGGTATAGAGCTTAGAGTTTTTTAGGTGTAGGAGGTTTTTGAGGTTTTTAAGCATTAAGTATTTCTTAGGGTTTAAGGCTTTTAGTTTTTTGTGTTTTATAGGTTTAGGTTTTATGGATTTTAGGGTCTAAGGTTTAGAGTTTTGGGTTTTTAGGGGTTTCATATGGTTTTTAGGTATAATATAATGGTTTTACAAGATTTAGGGTGTTTTAAGGTTTAGGGTTTAGGGTTTCTTAGGGTTTTAGGTTTAGAATTTAGGTTTTAGGTTGGGGTTTAGGGCTTATGGAATTTTAGGTTTAGGGTTTTTAGGATTTTGTATGATTAGGATTTAGGGCTTAGGGTTTTTTTCTTGTGTGTTTTAGGGTTTAGGATATACGATATAGGGGTTTATAGTGTTTAGAGCTTACCATTTTTTAGGTTTAGGGGCTTTTGTATTTTTTAGAGTTTTTATTGGTTAAGTGCTTCTTAGGGTTTAGGGTTTGGGGCTTAGGTTTTTTTTTTTTTTTTTTTTTTTTTTTTTTTTTTTTTTTAAGGTTAGGGTTTATGGAGTTTTAGGATTTAGGGTTTAGAGCTTAGAGTTTTTTGGGGGTTTTAAATGGTCTTTATGGTTTATTTTAGGATTTAGGGATTCTTAAGGTTTAGGGTTTCTTAGGGATTTATTTTAGGGTTTAGGGTTTATGGCTTTGGGTTTTGTTAGGTATAGGGTTTAAGTTTAAGGGTTTTATATGAGATTTTGGGGTTTAAGGCTTTGGGTTTTTTAGGGTTTTATAGGTTTAAAGTTTTGGGCTTAGGATTTTTTTTTTTTTTGTGTTTTTTTAGGGTTTAGAATATACAATTTAGGGCTTTATAGGTTGTAGAGCTTAGAGTTTTTTAGGTTTCGGGGTTATTTGGTTTTTAAGGGTTAAGTGTTTCTTTGTATTTTTTAGGGTTTAGGGTTTAGGGCTGAAGGTTTTTTTTCAGTTGAGTGTTTTTAAATTTTTAGATTTAGGGTTTAGAACTTAGGGTTTTTAGGAGGTTTAAATGGTTTTTAGGGTTTATAGGATTTAGGGTTTTTTAAGGTTTAGGGTTTAGGGTTTCTTAAGGATATAGTTTTAGGATTTAGAATTATATGTTAGGGTTTAGGGCTTAGGTATTTTTTTATGTTTAGGGTTATAGGTTAAGGGTTTTTTCTAGGTTTTTAGGGTTTAGGACTTTAGGTTTTTAGGTTAATGTTTTTAAGGGTTTTATAGGATTAAGGTTTAGGATGTAGGGTTTAGGTCTTAAGGTATTTTTTTTTGTCTTTTAGGTTTAGGGTTTACGAATTTTCATAATTTAGGTATTAGAGATTCGGGTTTTGTAGGGGTTTATATGGTTTATTTTAGGGTTTGTATGATTTAGGGCATCTAATGGTTTAGGGTTTCTTAGGGTTTTCGATTAGGGATTTAGGTTAAGGGTCTAATCTATGATCTTAGGTTTTAGGGCTTTGGGTTTTTCTTTTGTGTTTTTAGGGTTTAGCGTAATTGATTTGGGGATTTATACGGTTAAGAACTTAGAGTTTTTTAGTTTTAGGGGTTTTTGGGTTTTTTTAAGGTTTTTAAGGGTTATGTGTTTCTTAGGGTTTTTGATGGTTCAGGGTTTAGGGCTAAGGGTTATTTTGTGTATTTAAGATATAGGGTTTACATATTTTTAGAATTAAGGCTTCATAGCTTAGTTTTTTAGGGGTTTTAAATTGGTTTTAGGGATTATAGGATTTAAGGTTTCTTTGGTTTTAGGTTTTTAGGTCAGGGTTCAGGTTTAGGAATTAGAGTTTAAGGTTAGGGTTTTATTAGGTTTACGGTTTTAGTCTATGTGTTTTATCTAGGTTTTAAGGGTTTAGGGCTTTGGTTTTTTTAGGTTTAGGGTTTTAGTTTATGTGTTTTATCTAGGTTTTAATCGTTTAGGGCTTTGGGTTTTTTAGGTTTAAGGTTTTTAGGATTTAACAATTTTAGGGTTTTTTTTGTGTTTTTAGGATTTATCATATACGATTTAGGGCTTGATAGGATTTAGAGCTTAGAGTTTTTTAGGTTTAGGGGTTTTTGGGGTCTTTTATGGTTTGCAATGGTTAAGTGTTTCTTAGGGTTTTTTAGGGCTGAGGGTTTTTTTTTGTGTTTTATGTGTTAGGGTTTACGGATTTTAAGGATTTAGGGTTTAGATCTTAGGGTTTTTAGGGGTTTTAAATGGATTTTGGGCTTATTTTAAGGCTATTGGATTTAGGGTTTCCTTAATAAGATTAGGGTTTAGGGTTTTTAGGTTTAGGATTTAGGGTTTTACGTTAGGGTTTAGAGTTTTTTTAGGCTAAAGGTTTTTGGTTAAGGATTTTATCTAGGGTTTTAGTGTTTTATATGTTTAGGGTTAAAGAATTAAGGGTTTTTGTGGTTTTAAGGGTTTAGTATATAATATTTAGGGATTTATAAGGTTTGGAGCTAAGACTCTTTTAGGTTTCGGGGTTTTTAGGATTTTCAAGGCTTAAGTGTTTCTTAAGATCTGTTTAGGGTTTAGGCCTTAGGGTTTTTTTCTTCTTCTGATTTTTAGGTTTAGGGTTTATCATTTTTTAGGATTTTGTGTTTAGAGGTTAGGGTTTTGTAGGGCTTTAAATGGTTTAGAGCTTAGAGTATTACTAGGTGTAGGAGTTTTTGGGTTTTCTTAGTGTTTTTAAGAGTTAAATGTTACTTAGGGTTTTCTATTGATTAGGGTTTAGGTTGTTATTTTTTTTGTTTTTTTAAAGATTAAAATTTATGGATTTTTTAGGATTTAGGGTTTAGAGCATAGGGTTCTGTAGAGGCTTTAAATGTTTTGCAGTGTTTATATTAGGGTTTATACGATTTATGGCTTCTTAAGGTCTAGGGTTTAGGGTTTCTTAGGGTTTTAGGTTTACAATCTAAGGATTTAGGTTAGAGTTTAGGGTTTACGGCTTCATGTTTTTTTAGGTCTAGGATTTTAGGTTAAGGGTTTTATTAGGGTTTTTATGGTTTAGGGCTTTGGGTTTTTTGGGTTAAGGTTTTTTAGAGTTTTATAGGTTTATGGTTTACGGCTTATGGATTTTTATGTATTTAGGGTTAAGCATATAAGATTTAGGGCTTGATAGGGTTTAAAGCTTAGAGTTTTTTAGGTTTAGGCATTTTTCAGGGGTTTTAAGGGTTAAGTGTTTCTCAGGGTTTCTAATTTAGAGCTTAAGGGTTTTAAATAGTATTTAAGGTTTATTTTAGAGTTTATAGAATTTATGGATTCTTAAGGTTTAGGGTTTATTGTTTCTTAAGGTTTTAGGTATAGGATTTAGAGTTTTAGGTTTGGGTTTAGGGCTTAGGGTTTTAGGTTAAGGTTTTTATTTAGGTTTTTAGATTTTATGGCTTTGGGTTTTTTGGGTTAAGGGTTTGTATGATTTTATAGGTTTAGGGTTTAGGGCTTAGGGCTTAGAGTTTTGTGAGGTTTAGGGGTTTTTTGGTTTTTACGAGTTAAGTGTTTCTTAGGTTTCTCAAGTTTCTTAGGGTTTAGTGATTTTTTTGTATCTTTTTGGTTTAGGGTTTACATATTTTTAGGATTTAGGGTTTCAAACATAGGGATTTTAGGAGTTTTAAATGGGTTTTAGGGTTTATCTTAGGATTTATAGGATTTAGGGTTTAACGTTTCTTGGGGTTTTTGGTTTAGAATATAGGGTTTTAGGATAGGGTTTAGGGTTTAGGCCTGAAGGTTTTTCTTATGTTTAGGTTCTTAAGTTAAGGTTCTTATCTAGGTTTTTAGGGTTTAGGGCTTTGTGTTTTTTAGGTTAAGGTTTTTAGGGTTTTATAGGTTTAGGATTTAAGGATTTTTTGTATTTTTTAGGGTTAGGCATATATAAAATCGGGCTTTATAGGGTACAAAGCTTAGAGTTTTTTAGATTTAGGGGGTTTCTGAGGTTTTTAAGCGTTAAATGTTTCTTAGGGTTTTTTAGGGTTTAGGGCTTAGGGTTTTTTTTTTTTTTTGGTTTAGGGTTTTTAAATTTTTAGGATTTGTGGTTTAGAGCTCAGGGTTTTTAGGGAGTTTTAGGGGTTTTAAATGGTTTTTAGGGTTTATTTTAGGGTTTATAGGATTTAGGGTTTCTTAAGGTTTAGGGTTTAGGGTTTCTTAGGGTTATAGGTTTGGGATTTCGAGTTTTTTGTTAGGTTTTAATGTTTAGTGCATAGTTTTTTTTTAGGTTTAGGATTATAGGTTAAGGATTTTTATCTAGGATTTTAGGATTTAGGGCTTTGGATTTTTTTAGGTTAATGTTTTTTAGGGTTATATGGGTTTAGGATTTAGGGCTTAGTTTTTTTTTTTTTTTTTTGTCTTTTTTAGTGTTTAGCATATATGATTTTTGGCATTATAGGGTTTAGAGCTTAGCTTCTTTTTTTTAGGTCTAAGGGATTTTGGATTTTTTAAGTTTTTTAAGGGTTAAGTGTTTCTTAGTGTTTTTTAAGGTTTAAGATTTAGGGGTTTGGGTTTTGTTATGTTTTTTATGTTTAGGTTTTATAGATTTTTAGGATTCATGGTTTAGAGCTTAGTGTTTTATTGGGATTTTAAATTGTTTTTATAGTTTATAGGATTTAGGGTTTCTTAAGTTTTAGGTTTTAAGGTTTATTTGGGTTTTAGGTTTAGGATTAAGATTTTAGGTTTAGGGTTTAGGGCTTAGGGTTTTTTAAGGTTTAGCGTTTTAGGTTAATGGTATTATCTAGTTTAGGGTTTAAGGATTTGGGTTTTTTAGTCTAAGGTTTCTTAGGATTTTATAGGTTTAGGGTTTTATCTTGGTTTTTTTTTTTTTTTGGTTCAAGGTTTTATATAGGTTTTTCGGGTTTAAGCCTTTGGATTTTTTAGGTAACGTTTTTTAGGATTTTATAGGTTTAGGGTTTAGGGCTTAGGGTTTTTATGATTTTTTTATTTGTGTTTTTAATGGTTTAGCATATACAATTTAAGGCTTTATAGGGTTTAAAGCATAGAGTTTTTTAAGTTTAGGGGTTTTTGGGTCTTTTTAGGATTTTTAAGGGTTTAGTGTTTCTGAGGGGTTTTTAGGGCTTAGGGTATAGGGCTTAGGGATTTTTTGTGTTTTTTTAGGATATGCGGAATTTTATGATTTAGGGTTTAGATCTTAGGATTTTTAGGGGTTTTAAATTATTTTAGGGTTTGTTTTAGGTTTTATAGTATTTAGGGTTTCTTAAGGTTAGGGTTTAGGGTTTCTTAGGGTTTTTAGGTTTAGGATTTAGGGTGTTAGGTTAGGGTTTAGTGTTTTATATTTAGGATTTAGGGTATTAGGTTTAGGATTCAAGACTTAAGTATTTTTTTGTGTGTTTTTAGGGTTTAGCTTATATAATTTATGGATTTATAGGGTTTAGAGCTTAGACTCTTTTAGGTTTAGCGGTGTTTGAGTTTTTAGGGGTTTTAAGTTTAGGATTTAGGGTTTTAGGTTAGGGTTTAGTGTTTAGGGCCTAGGGTTTTTTAGGTTTAGGGTTTAAGGTTAATGGTTTTACCTAGATTTTAAGGGTTTAGTTCTTTGGGTTTTTTTGATTGAAGAGTTTTTTGTTTTGGATTTTATAGGTTTAGGCTTTAGGGATTTGGGGTTCTTTGTGTGTTTGTTAGGGTTTAGCATATACAATTATGGGTTTTATTGTTTTAAGGGTCTATTTTAGGGTTTATAGGATTTAGGGTTTCTTAAGGTTAGGGTTTAGGGTTTTATAGGGTTTTTAGGTTTAGGATATATAATTTTTGGTTACGGTTTAGGGTTTTTTAGATTTAGGGTTTTTAGTTAAGAATTTTATCTAGGGTTTTAGAGCTTTATAGGTTTAGGGTTCAGGACTTACGATTTTTTTTGTGTTTTTTTAGGGTTTAGCATATACGATTTAGGGATTTATAGGGTTTGGAGCTTAGACTTTTCTAGGTTTAATGGATTTTTCTGTTTTCAAGGTTTAGGTGTTTCTTACGACTTTTTAGGGTTTAGGGTTTAGGCCTTCGAGGTTTTTTTCTTCTGATTTTTAGGTTAAGTGTTTATGGTTTTTTAGGATTTAGTATTTAGAGGTTAGGGTTTTGTAGGGGTTTTAAATGGTTTAGAGCTTTGAGTTTTTTTAGGTGTAGTGGTAGGGTTAAGTGTTTATTTGGGTTTTCTATTGATTAGGATTTAGGGTTTTTTAGTGTTTCTTCAGTTTAAGATTTATGGATTTTTTAGGATTTAGGGTTTAGAGCTTAGGGTTTGGTAGAGGTTTTAAATGCTTTGTAGTGTTTATATTAGGGTTTATAAGATTTATGGTTTTGTAAGGTCTATGGTTTAGGGTTTCTTAGAATTTTAGGTTTAGAATCTAAGGATTTAGGGTTTAGGGTTTGGAGCTTCCTGTTTTTTAGGTCTAGGGTTTTTGGTTAAGGGTTTTTATCTAGGGTTTTTATGGTTTAGGGCTTTTGTTTTTTGGGTTAAGGTTTTTAGGGTTTTATAGGTTAAGGGTTTAGGATTTTTTTTTTGTTTGTTTTTTTGGGTTTATCATATACAATTTTGGGCTTTATATGGTATAGAGCTTATAGTTTTTTAGGTTTAGGGGCTTTTGAGGTTTTTGGGTTTTTAAGGATTAACTGTTTCTTAGGGTTTAAGGCTTTCAGTTTTTGTGTTTTTTAGGTTTAGCTTTTACGGATTTTTCGGGTTTATGGTTTTGTAGGAGTTTTATTTGGTTTTTAGGGATTATATAAGGGTTTAAGGGATTTAGGATTTTTTAAGGTTTAGGGTTTAGGGTTTCTTTAGGTTTTAGGTTTAGCATTTAGGTATTAGGTTAGGGGTTAGGGCTTTTGGATTTTTAGGATTATGGTTTTTATGATATTGTATGATTAGGGTTTAGGGCTTAAGGTTTTTGTTTTGTGTTTTTGGGGTTTAGAATAAATGATATAGGGGTTTATAGGGTTTAGAGCTTACAATTTTTTAGGTTTAGGGGTTTTTGTATTCTTTAGAGTTTTTAAGGGTTAAGTGTTTCTTAAGGTTTTATAGGGTTTAGGGTTTCGGGATTAGGGATTTTTGTGTGTTTTTATGTTAGTGTTTATGGAATGTGAGGATTTAGGGTTTAGAGCTTACGGTTTTTTTGGTGTTTTAAATGGTCTTTATGGTTTTTTTTAGGATTTGTAGGATTTAGGGATTCTTAAGGTTTAGTATTTCTTAGGGATTGATGTTAGGGTTTATAGTTTATGGCTTAGGGTTTTGTTAGGTTTAGGGTTTTAGCTTAATGGTTGTATTTGGGATTTTGGGGTTTAAGGCATTGGAGTTTTTAGGGTTTTATAGGTTTAAGGTTTAGGGCTTAGGGTTTTTCTTGTGTTTTTGAGGGTTTAGCATATACGATCTAGGGCTTTATAGGGTTTAGAGCTTAGAGTTTTTTAGGTTTAGGGGTTCTTGGGTTTTTTAGGGGTTTTAAGGGTTAAGTGTCTATTAGGGTTTTTTAGGATTTAGGGCTTAGGTTTTTTTTTTTTTCGATTTAGGGTTTTTACATATTTAGGATTTATGGTTTAGAGCATAGGGTTTTTAGGGAGTTTTCGGGGTTTTAAATGGTTTTTAGGGTTTATTTTAGGGTTTATAGGATTTAGGGTTTCTTAAGGTTTATGGTTTAGGGTTTCTTAGGGTTATAGGTTTAGGATTTAGGGTTTTAGGTTAGGTTTTAGGGTTTAGGGCTTAGGTTTTTTTTAGGTTTAGGGTTATAGGTTAAGGATTTTATCTAGGATTTTAGGGTTTAGGGCTTTGGGTTTTTTTAGGTTAATGTTTTTTAGGGTTTTATAGGTTTAAGATTTAGGGCTTAGGTTTTTTTTTTGTTTTTTTTAGCATTTAGCATATATGATTTAGGGCTTTATAGGGTTTAGAGCTTTGCTTCTTTTTTATAAGGTTTAAGGGATTTTGGAATTGTTTTGTTTTTTAAGGGTTATGTGTTTCTTAGGGTTTTTTAAGGTTTAAGGTTTAGGGGTTTGGTTTTTGTTGTGTTTTTTATGTTTAGGGTTTACAGATTTTTAGGATTTAGGGTTTAAAGCTTAGTTTTTTTTATGTGTTTTAAATGGTCTTCATGGTTTATTTTAGGATTTATAGGATTTAGGGATTCTTAATGTTTAGGGTTTGTTAGGGATTTATGTTAGGGTTTATAGGATTTATGGTTTTTTAAGTTTTAGGGTTTCTTTGGATTTTAGGTTTAGGATTAAAGTTTTCGGTTTAGGGTTTTTTAAGGTTTAGGATTTTAGGTTAAGGGTATTATCTAGTTTAGGCTTTAAGGCTTTGCGTTTTTTAGGCCAAGGTTTCTTAGGATTTTATAGGTTTAGGGTTTTATCTAGGTTTTTAGGGTTAAAGTCTTTGGGTTTTTTAGGTAAGGTTTTTTAGGTTTTTATAGGTTTAGGGTTTAGGGCTTAGGGTTTTTTTTTAAAATTTTTTATTTGTGTTTTTTATGGTTTGGCATATACAATTTAGGGCTTTATGGGGTTTAGAGCTTAGAATTTTTTAGGTTTAGGGGTTTTTAGGTCTTTTTAAGATTTTCTAGGGTATAGGGCTAAGGGAATTTTTGTATTTTTTTTTTTTTTGGGTTCATGGATTTTTAGGATTTAGGGTTTAGATCTTAGGATTTTTAGGGTTTTTAAATTCTTTGTAAGGTTTGACTTAGGTTTTATAGGCTTTAGGGTTTCTTAAGGTTAGGGTTTAGGGTTTCTTAGGGTTTTTAGGTTTAGGATTTAGGGTTTTAGGTTAGGGTTTAGTGTTTTAGATTTAGGATTTAGTGTTTTAGGTTTAGGATTTGGGGTTTTAGGTTTAGGATTTAGGGAATTAGGTCTAGGGTTCAAGGCTTGGGTTTTTTTTAGTGGGTTTCTTATGGTTTAGCTTATATGATTTATGGATATATAGGGTTTGGATCTTAGACTCTCTTAGGTTTAGGGGTTTTGAGTTTTTAGGAGTTTTAAGTTGACGATTTAGGGTTTTAGGTTAGGGTTTAGTGTTTAGGGCCTAGGGTTTTTTTAGGTTTAGGGTTTAAGGTTAATGGTTTTACCTAGGTTATTAGGGTTTATTGCTTTGGGTTTTTTGGATCAAGTTTTTTTTGGATTTTATAGGTTTAGGGTTTAGGGATTTGGGGTTCTTTGTGTGTTTGTTTGGGTTTAGCATATACAATTAAGGGCTTTATTGTTTTAAGGCTTTATTTTAGGGTTTATAGAATTTAGGGTTTCTTCGGGTTTTTAGGTTTAGGATATAGAGTTTTAGGTTATAGTTTAGGGTTTTTTAGGTTTAGGGTTTTAGGTTAAGGATTTTTTCTAGGTTTTTAGGGTTTTATAGGTTTACGGTTCAGGACTTAGGATTTTTTTTGTATTTTTTTAGGGTTTAGCATATACGATTTAGGGATTTATAGGGTTTGGAGATTTGACTTTTTTAGGTTTAGGGGTTTTTAAGGTTTTGAAGGTTTAAGTGTTTCTTACGACTTTTTAGGGTTAGGCCTTGGGGCGTTTTTTCCTTCTATTTCTTAGATTTAGGGTTTATAGTTTTTTAGGATTTAGTGTTTAGAGGTTAGGGTTTTTTAGGCATTTTCAATGGTTTAGAGCTTAGAGTTTTTTTAGGTTTAGGGGTTTTTGGGTTATTTTTGTGTTTTTAAGGGTTAAGTGTTTCTTAGGGTTTTCTATTGATTAGGGTTTAAGGTTTTTTTTTTTTTTTTTTTGTGTTTTTTTTAGTTTAAGATTTGTGGATTTTTTAGGATTTAGGGTTTAGAGCTTAGGGTGTTGAAGAGGTTTTAAATGCTTTGTAGTGTTTATATTAGGGTTTATAAGATTTATGGTTTCTTAAGGTCTTGGGTTTTGGTTTCTTAGATTTTTAGGTTTAGAATCTAAGGATTTAGGTTAGGGTTTAGGGTTTAGGGCTTCATTTTTTTTAGGTGTAGTGTTTTAGGTTAAAGGTTTTATCTAGGATTTTTATGGTTTAGGGCTTTGGGTATTTTAGTTTAACGGTTTTTAGAGTTTTATAGGTTTTCGGTTTAGGGCATAGGGTTTTTTGTCTATTTTAGGGTTAAGCATATAAGATTTAGGGCTTGATAGGGTTTAAAGGTTAGAGGTTTTTAGGTTTAGGATTTTTAAGGATTAAGTGCTTCTTAGGGTTTTTGGTTTTGAACTTGGGGTTTTAAATGACTTTTAAGGTTAATTTTAGGGTTTATAGGATTTAGAGATTCTTAAGGTTTAAAATTTAGATTTTCTTAAGGTTTTAGGTTTAGGATTTAGAGTTTCAGATTAGAGTTTAGGGCTTAAGGTTTTTTAGGTTTAGGGTTTTAGGTTAAGGGTTTTATTTATGTTTTTAGGTTCTAGGGCTTTGGGTTTTTTAGTTTAAGGGTTTGTAGGAGTTTATAGGTTTAGGGTTTTTTTAGGTGTTGTAGGGTTTAGTATATATGATTTAGGGCTTTATAGGGTTTTGAGCTTAGAGTTTTTTTAGGTTTAGGGGTTTTTTAGTTTTTAGGGGTTTTAAGGGTTAAGTGTTTCTTAGGTTTCCCAGGGTTTAGTTATTATTTTTATTTTTTAGGTTTAGGGTTTACAATTTTTTAGGATTTAGAGTTTCAAGCTTATGGATTTTAGGAGTTTTAAATGGTTTTTAGGGTCTTTTTTAGGACTTATAGGATTTAGGGTTTCTTAAGGTTTAGGGTTTATGGTTTCTTCGAGTTTTAGGTTCAGTATTTAGGGTTTTTGGTTGGGGTTTAGGGTATAGGGCTTAGGGTTTTTTTTATGTTTAGGTTCTTATATTAAGGTTCTTATCTAAGCTTTTAGGGTTTAGGGCTTTGGGTATTATAGATAAAGGTTTTTATCGGTTTAGGGTTTAGGACTTAGGGTTTTTTATGAATTTTTTAGGGTTTAGCATATACAATTGAGGGCTTTAGATGGTTTAGAGCTTAGAGTTTTTGATATTTAGGAGTTTTGGATTTTTAGGGTTTTAAGGGTTAAGTGTTTCATAGGGTTCTTTAGGGTTTAGGGTTTAGGGCTTCAGATTTTTTAAAATTTTTAGGTTCAGGGTTTACGGATTTTTAGGATTTCATATTTAGGGTTTAGGGTTTCGTAAGGGTTTTAAGTGGTTGTTTGGGCGTATTTTAGGGTTTATAGGATTTTGGGTTTCTTAAGGTTTAGGTTTAGAAATTAGGGTTTTAGGTTAGGGTTAAGGGTTTAGGGCTTAAGGATTTTTTAGGTTTAGGGTTTTAGGTTAAGGGTTTTATCTATGTTTTTTAGGGTTTAGGGCTTTGGGTTTTTTGGGTTTAGAGTTTTTAGGATTTTTTAGGTTTAGGGTTTAGGGCTTTTTGTGTTTTTTAGGGTGTAATTTATAGGATTTAGGGTATTATCGGGTTTAGAGCTTTGAGTTTTCTTAGGTTTAATGGATTTTATATTTTTAGGGTTTTTAAGGGTTAAGTATTTCTTAGGGTTTTTTAGGGTTAAGTGTTTGTTTTTTTGTGTGATTTTAGGTTTAGGGTTTCGAGCCTAGGTTTTTGTAGGGGTATTAAATGATTTTTAGGGTTTATTTTAGAATTTATAGGATCTAGTGTTTACGATTTTGGTTTTAAGTTTAGGGTTTAGGGTTTACGTCTTAGGGTTTTTTTAGGTTTAGGGTTTTAGGTTAAGGGTTTTATATAGGATTTTAAGGTTTAGGGCTGTGGGATTTTTAGGTTAAGGTTTTTCTAGGTTTTCTAGGTTTATGATTTAGGGCTGAGGGTTTTTTTTTTTTTTAATGTTTTTTAAGGTTTAGCATATAGTATAGTGTTTAGAGCTTAGTGTTTTTTAGGTTTGGGGCTTTTTGGGTTTTTTTTAGGGTTTTTAAGAGTTGAGTGTTTCGTAGGGTTTTTTTTATGGGTTTATGGTTTAGAGGTAGTTATGCTTTATTTTAGAGTTTATATGATTTAGAGTTTCTTAATGTTTTAGGTGTAGGATTAGAGTTTTAGGTTAGGGTTTAGGGGTTTGGGCTTAGGGTGTTTTTAAGTTTGGGGTTTGGGCTTAAGGGTTTTATCTATGTTTAAAGGGTTTAGGGCTTTGGGTTGTTTTTGGTTATGGTTTTTTAGGGTTTTATAGGTGAAGGGTTTACGACTTAGGTTTTTTTTTTTTTTTTTTTTTTTTTTTTTTTTTTTTTTTTTTTTTTGTGTTTTTTAGGGTTTAGAATATACAATTAGGGCTTTATAGGGTTTTGAGCATACAATTTTTTTAGGTTTAGGGGTTTTTAGGGTTTTTTTTACGATTAACTGCTTCTTAGGGTTTTCTAGGATTTAGGTCTTAGGGTTTTGTTGTGTTTTTAAGGTTTAAGGTTTACAGATCTTTAGGATTTAGGCTATAGAGCGTAGGGTTTTATAGGGATTTAAATGAGTTTTAGGGTTTATATTATGGTTTATAGGATTTAGGGTTTCTTAAGGTTTAGGGTTTAGGGTAACTTAGGGATTTAGGTTTAGGATTTAGGGTTTAGGGTTTAGGGCTTAGGATTTTTTTAGGTTTAGGGATTTGGGTTAAGGACTTTATCTAGGTTTTTAAGGTTTGAGGCTTTGGGATTTGTGGATTAAAGTTTTTTTAGGGTTTTATAGGTATATGGTTTAGGGCTTTTTTTTTTATTGTGTTGTTAGGGTTTCGCATATACGATTTAGAGTTTTATAGGGTTTAGAGATGAGAGATTTTAGGTTTAGGTATTTTTAGTTTTTTTAGGGTTTGTAAGGGTATTAAATGTTGTTTAGGGTTTGTAGGACCTAGGGTTTCATAAGATTTAGGGTTTAGAGTTTCATAGGGTAGGGTTTTAGGTTAGGGTTTATGGTTTGGGGCTTAGGGAGGTTTAGAATTTTAGGTTGAGGGCTTTATCTAGGTTTTTAGGGTTTAGGGATTTGGATTTCTTAGGTTAAGTTTTTTTATTCTTTTATAGGTTTAGGGTTTAGGGTTTAGAGCTTAGGGTTTTGTAGGTTAAGGTTTTTGAGGGTTTTTTTTTATAGATATGGCATTTATGGCTTAGTGTTTTTTGTGTGTTTTTAGGGTCTAGCATATACGATTTAGGGCTTTATAAGGTTTGCTGCTTAGAGTTTTTTAGGTTTAGGTGTGTTTAGGTTGTTTAGGGTTATTTAGGGTTAAGTGTTTCTTAGGGTTTAGCATAAACGATTTAGCGCTTTCTAGGGTTTAGATCTTATAGTTTTTTAGGTTTAGGGGGTTTTTAATGGCTTAGGGTTTAGGGCTTAGGTTTTTTTTTCTTTTTTTTGGATTTAGGGTTTAGGGTTTTTTTTAGATTTAGGATTTTAGGTTAAGGATTTTATCAAGGTTTTTAGGTTTTAGGGCATTGGAATTTTTACATTAAGCTTTTTAGGGTTTTATAGATTTAGGATTTAGGGCATATGGTTTATTGTGTTTTTTAGGGTTTAGCATATGCGATTTAGGGCTTTATAGGGTTTAGAGCTTTGAGTTTTTTTTAGGTTTAATGGATTTTATATTTTTACGGTTTTTAAGGGTTATGTGTTTCTTAGGGTTTTTAAGGACTTAGGGTTATTTTTAGGCTTAGGGTTTTGGGTTAAGGGTTTTATTACGCTTTTTAGGGTTTAGGGCTTTGAGTTTTTTAGGTTAAGGTTTTTTCAGATTTTATAGGTTTAGGATTTAGGTCTTAAAGTTTTTTTTTGTGTTTTTAGGGTTTAAGAAATACTGTTTAGGGCTTTATAGGGTCTACAACCTAGAGTTTTTTAGGTTTAGGGTTTTTTATGTTTTTTTAGGGTTTTAAGAGTTAAGTGTTTCTTAGGGTTTAGGGCTTAGGATGCTTTTATGTTTTTTAAATATAGGGTTTAGGGATTTTTAGGATTTAGGGTTTGTAGCTGGGTTTTGTAGGGATTTTAAATGGGTTTTAGGGTTTATTTTAGGGTTTCTTAATGTTTACGATATCATAGTGTATTAGGTTTAGGATTTAGGGTTTTAGGTTAGGATTTAGGGTTTAGGACTTTTGGTTTTGTTAGGTTTAGGGTTTTAGGTTAAGGGTTTTAACTATGTTTTCTAGGGGTAAGGGCTTTGTGTTTTTTGATTAGGGTTTTATATGTTTAGGGTTTAGGTCTAAGAGTTTTTTTTTTTTTTTGTGTTTTCTACGGTTTAGCATATACAATTTAGGGCTTTATAGCATTTAGAGCTGGGAATTTTTTTAGGTTTAGGGGTTTTTTGGGTTTTTTATGGGTTAAGTATTTCTTAGGGTTTAGGGTTTTGGGGCTTAGGGTTTTTTGTGTTTTTTAGATTTAGTGTTTATAGATTTTTAGGATTTAGGGTTTAGAACAGAGTTTTAAAGAGTTTTAAATGGTTTTTAGGGTTTATGGGATTTAGGTTTCTTAAGGTTTACGGTTTAGGGTTTCTCAGGATTTTAGGTTAGGGTATAGGGTTTAGGCCTTATTGGTTTTTTATGTTTAGGGTTTAAGGTTTGGGTTTAGTGTTTCGGGCATAGGATTATTTTTATGTTTAACGTTTTAGGTTAAGGGTTTTATCTAGGTTTTTATGGTTTAGGGACTTCGGTTTATTAGGTTAAGGGTTTTAAGGGTTTTATAGGCTTAGGATTTAGGGCTTAGGGTGTTTTGTGTTTTTTAGGGTTTAGCTTATATGATTTACGGCTTTGTAGGGTTTTGAGGTTAGTGTTTTTCAGGGTTCGGGGTTTTTATATTTTTTAGGGTTTTTATGGGTTAAGTGTTTCTTAGTGTTTTTTCGGGTTTAGGGTTTAGGCCTTAGGGGTTTTTTAGGTTTAGGGTTAAATGTTAGGGTTTAGGGTTTAAGGCGTAGGGTTTTTTTAGGTTTAGGGTTTTAAGTTTAGGGTTTTATCTGGGTTTTTATGCTTTAAGGATTTGGGTTTGTCAGGTTAAGGGTTTTTATGGTTTTATAGGTTTGGGTTTAGGGCTTATGATTTTTTTTTGGTGATTTTTAGGGTTTAGCATATATGATTTAGGGCTTTATAGTGTTTTGAGGTTAGAGTTTTTCAAAGTTAGGGGTTTCTATATTTTTTTTAAGTTTTTAAAGGTTAAGTGTTTCTTGGGGTTTTTTTAGGGTTTAGGATTTAGAGCTTAGGGTTGTTTAGGGATTTTAAATTGTTTTTAGGGTTTATTTTAGGGTTCATAGTACTTAGGTTTTCTTATGGTTTAAGGTTTAGGATTTCTTAGGGTTTTAGGTTTAGAATTTAGGATTTTAGGTTAGGGCTTTGGGTTTAGGTTTATAGGTTAAGGGTTTTATCTATGTTTTTAAGGTTTAAGGCTTTAGGTTTTTTGGATTTTAGTTTTAGGGTATAGGGATTAGGATTTTTTGTGTTTTTTAGGGTTTAGCATATACTATTTAGGTCTTTATAGTGTTTAGAGATTAGAGTTTTTTCCTATTTAGGGATTTTTGGGGTTTTTAGGATTTTTAATGGTTAAGTGTTTCTTATGGTTTTTTAGGGTTTATGGTTTAGGGCTTAGGGTTTTTTTGTGTGTTTTTATATTTTGGGTTTATCAATTTTTAGGATTTAGGTTTTTAGGTTAGTGTTTAGGTTTAGGATTTAGTGTTTTAGGTTAGGGTTTAGTGTTTAGGCCTTAAAGGCTTTTTAGGTTTATGGATTTTTAGGATTTAGGGTTTAGAACTTAGGGTTTATTTTAGTGTTTATGGGATTTAGGTTTTCTTTAGGTATTAGGCTTAGTGTTTCTTATGGTTTAGGTTTAGGATTTAGGGTTTTTTGTTAGGGTTTCGGGTTAAGGGCTTAGGGTGGCTTTTTATGTTTAGGGTTTTAGGTATAGAGTTTTATTTAGCTTTTTAGGATTTAGGGCTTTGTGTTTTTTAGTTTTTACGATTTTATAGGTTTAGGGTTTAGGGCATAGGGTATTTTAGGGTTTAACTTATATGATTTATGACTTTATATGGTTTAGAGCTTATAGTTTTTTAAGTTTAGGGTTTTTAATGTTTTTAAGGATTAAGTGTATCTAAGGAATTTTTAAGATTTATGGTTTAGGGTTATTTTTTTTATGTCTTTTAGGTTTAGGGTTTACAGATTTTCTTGATTTAGGGATTAGAGATTCAGCTTTTTTAGGGGTTTATATGGTTTTAGGGTTTATTTTAGGGTTTATATGATTTAGGGTATCTTAAGGTTTAGGGTTTCTTAGGGTTTTCAATTAGGGTTTTAGGTTAAGGGTTTTATCTATGATCTTAGGGTTTAGGGCTTTGGGTTTTTTTGTGTTTTTTGTGTTTAACATAAATGATTTGGGGTTTTATACGGTTAAGAGCATAGAGTTTTCTAGGTTTAGGGGTTTTTGGGGTTTTTTAAGGTTTTTAAGGCTTAAGTGTTTCTTAGGGTTTTTGAAGGTTTAGGGTCTAGGGCTTAGGGTTATTTTTTGTTTTTAAAATTTAGGGTTTATAGATATTTAGAATTAAGGGTTTTGAGATTATTGTTTTAGGGGTTTTAAATTATTTTTAGGGTTTATAGGATTTAGGGCTTCTTTGGGTTTTAGGTTTTTAGGTTAGAGTTTAGTTATGGGAATTAGAGTGTTAGGTTAGGGTTTAGTTTTAGTGCTTAGGGTATTTTTAGGTTTAGGGTTTTAGTTTATGTGTTTTCTCTAAGTTTTAAGGGTTTAGGGTTTGGGTTTTTTAGGTTTAGATTCATTAGGATATGATAGGTTTAGGGTTTAGAGCTTAGGGTTTCTTTTTTGTGTTTTTTAGGGTTTAGCATATACTATTTAGGGCTTGGTAGGATTTAGACCTTAGAGTTTTTTAGGTTTAGAGGCTTTTGGGTTTTAGTACAGTTTTTAATGGTTAAGTGTTTCTTAGTGTTTTTTAGGGCTAAGGGTTTTTTTGTGTTTTAAGTGTTAGGGTTTACGGATTTTAAGAAGGTAGGGTTTAGATCTTAGGGTGTTTAGGGGTTTTAAATGGTTTTCAGGGGGTATTTAGGGTTAAGGATTTTACCTAGGTTTTTAGTGTTTTATATGTTTAAGGTTCAAGAATTAGGGGTTTTTTTTTTGTAGTTTTTAGGGTTTAGCATATAATATTTAGGGGTTTATAGTGTTATGAGCTTAGACTTTTTTAGGTTTAGGGGTTTTTAGGGTTTTCAAGGTTTAAGTGTTTCTTACGGCTTTTTTAGGATTTAGGCCTTAGGGTTTTTTTTCTCTTTTGATTCTTAGGTTTAGGGTTTATGGTTTTTTAGGATTTAGTGTTTAGAGGTTAGGGTTTTGTAGGGGTTTTAAATAGTTTAGAACTTAGAGTTTTATTAGATGTAGGAGTTTTTGGGTTTTCTTAGTGTTTTTAAAGGTTAAATGTTTCTTACTGTTTTCTATTGATTAGGGTTTAGGGTTTTTTTTTTTTTTTTTTTTTTTTTGTGTGTTTTCTAAGTTTAAGATTTATGGAATTTTTAGGATTTAGGGTTTAGAGCTTAGGGATTTGTAGAGGTTTTAAATGTTTTGCAATGTTTATATTAGGGTTTATAGGATTTATGGTTTCTTCAGGTCTAGGGTTTAGGGTTTCTTAGGGTTTTAGGTTTAGAATATAAGGATTTAGGTTAGGGTTTAGGGTTTAGGGCTTCATGTTTTTTTAGGTCTAAGGTTTTAGGTTAAGGGTTTTATTTAGGGTTTTTATGGTTTAGGGCTTTGGGTGTTTTAGGTTAAGGTTTTTTAGAGTTTTATAGGTTTATGGTTTAGGGCTAAGGGATTTTTGCGTGTTTTAGGGTTAAGCATATAAGATTTAGAGCTTGTTAAGGTTTAAAGCTTAGATTTTTTAAGGTTTAGGCGTTTTTAGGGTTTTTTAAGGGTTAAGTGTTTTTTAGGGCTTCTGCTTTAGAGCTTAGAGGTTTTAAATGGTATTTAAGGTGTATTTTAGGGTTTATAGAATATAGGGATTCTTAAGGTTTAGGGTTTAGAGTTTCTTAAGGTTTTAGGTTTAGGATTTAGAGTTTAAGGTTAGGGTTTAGGGCTTAGGGTTTTTAGGTTTAGGGTTTTAGTTTAAGGATTTTATTTAGGTTTTTAGGTTTTAGGGCTTTGGGTTCTTTGGGTTAAGGGTTTGTAGGATTTTATTGGTTTAGCTTTTAAGGCTTAGGGTTTTTTTTTGTGTGTTGTAGGGTTTAGTATATACGACTTAGGGCTTTATAGGGTTTAGAGCTTAGAATTTTTTTTGGTTTTGGGTTTTTTTGGTTTTTAGAGGTTTTAAGGGTAAAGTGTTTCTTAGGTTTCTCAGGGTTTAGTATTTTTTGTATTTTTTAGGTTTAGGGTTTATAGATTTTTAGGATTTAGGGTTTCGACCTTGGGGATTTTAGGAGTTTTAAATTGATTTTAGGGTTTATTTTAGGATTTATAGGATTTAGGGTTTCTTTAGGTTTATGTTTTAAGGTTTCTTCGAGTTTTAGGTTTAGGATTTAGGGTTTTAGGTTAGGGTATAGGGTTTTGTGTTTTTTTATGTTTATGTTCTTAGGTGAAGGTTCTTAACTAGGTTTTTAGGGTTTAGGGCTTTGAGATTTTTAGGTTAAGGTTTTTAGGGTTTTATAGGTTTAGGGTTTAGGGTTTTTTTTGTGCTTTTTAGGGTTTAGCATATATAATTTAGGGTTTTGTAGGGTATAGAGTTTAGAGTTTTTTAGACATAGGAGTTTTTGAGGTTTTTAGGGGTTTTAAGGGTTAAGTATTTCTTAGGGTTTAAGGCTTTCAGTTTTTTGTGTTTTTTAGTTTTAGGTTTTACAGATTTTTAGGGTTTAGGATTTAGAGCTTAGGGTTTTATATGGTTTTTATGGATTATATAAGGGTTTACAGGATTTAGGGTTTTTTAAGGTTTAGGGTTTAGGGTTTCTTAGGGTTTAGGTTTAGCATTTAGGTTTTAGGTAAGGGTTTAGGGCTTTTGGATTTTTAGGTTTAGGGTTTTTAGGATTTTGTAGGATTAGGGTTTAGGGCCTAGTTTTTTTTTTTTTTTTTTGTGTATTTTTATGGTTTAGGATCTTCAATATAGGGGTTTATAGGGTTTAGAGCCTACCTATTTTTAGGTTTAGGGGTTTTTTTTTGTAGTTTTTAGAGTTTTGAAGGGTTAAGTGTTTCTTAGGGTTTAGGATTTAGGGCTTATTTTTTTTTTTTTTTTGTGTGTGTATTTATAGGTTAGGGTATGTGGATTTTTAGGATTTAGGCTTTAGAGCTTATGTTTTTTTGGGGGTTTGAAATGGTCTTTATGGTTTATTTTAGAGTTTATAGGATTTAGGGATTCTTAAGGTTTAGGGTTTGTTAGGGATTTATGTTAGGGTTTAGGGTGTATGTCTTTGGGTTTTGTAAGGTATAGGGTTTTAGGTTAAGGGTTTTATTTGAGATTTTGCGGTTTAAGTCTTTGGGTGTTTTGGGGGTTTTATAGGTTTAAGGTTAGGGCCAAGAATTTTTTTTTATTTGCTTTTTTTAAGGTTTAGAATATACGATTTAGGGCTATATAGGGTGTATAGCTTAGTGTTTTTTACGTTTAGGGGTTATTCACTTATTTTGGGTTTTTAAGGGTTAAGTGTTTCTCAGGATCTTTTAGGGTTTAGGGTATAGGGCAGAGTGTTTTTTCGGCTGAGGGTTTTTAATTTTTTTGGATTTAGGATTTAGAGCTTAGGGTTTTTAGGGGGTTTTGAAATGGTTTTTAGGGTTTATTTTAGAGTTTATAGGATTTAGGTTTTCTAAAGATTTAGGGTTTAGGGTTTCTTGATGTTATAGGTTTAGGATTCAGAGTTTTAGGTTAGGGTTTAGGGTTTAGGGCTTAGTTTCTTTTTTAGGTTTATGCTTAAAGGTTAAGGGTTTTTTGTAGGATTTTAGGGTTTACGGCTTTGGGTTTTTTTAGGTTAATTTTTTTAGGGCTTTATAGGTTTAGGTTTAGGGCTTATGGTTTTTTTTTTGTGTTTTTTAGCATATATGATTTGGGGCTTTGTAGAGTTTAGAGCTTAGAATTTTTTTTAGGTTTAAGGGTTTTTGGATTTTTTAAGGTTTTTAAGGGTTAAGTGTTTCTTAGGATTTTTTAAGGTTTAAGGTTTAGGGCTTTGGGTTTTGTTGTGTTTTTTTTATTGTTTAGGGTTTACATATTTTTAGGGTTTAGGGTTTAGAGCTTAGGGTTTGTTTTGGTGTTTTAAATGGTCTTTATGGTTTAGTTTAGGATTTATAGGATTTATGGATTCTTAATGTTTAGGGTTTCTTAGGGATTTATGTTAGGGTTTAGGGTTTATGGCATAGGGTTTTGTTAGATTTAGCGTTTTAGGTTAAGGGTTTTATAAGGGATTTTGGGGTTTAAGGCTTTGGGGTTTTAGGCTTTTATACGTTTAAAGTTTCGGGCTTAGGGATTTCTTTTTGTATTTTTTAGGGTTTAGCATTTATGATTTAGGGCTTTATAGGTATTAGAGCTTAGAGTTTTTTTTAGGTTTAGGGGTTATTGGGTTTTTTAGGGTTTTTAAGGGTTTAGTATTTCTTAGGGTTTTTTAGGGATTAGGGCATAAGGTTTTATTTTTGGGTCTAGAGTTTTTAAATTTTTAGGATTTAAGGTTTAGAACTAAGGGTTTTTAGGGAGTTTTAGGTGTTTTTAATGGTTTCTAGGGTTTATTTTAGGGTTTATAGGATTTAGGGTTACTTAAGGTTTAGGGTTTAGGGTTTCTTAGGGTTATAGGTTTGGGATTTAGAGTTTTAGGTTAGGCTTTAGTGTTTAGGGCATAGGTTTTTTTTTAGGTTTAGGGTTATAGGTGAAGGGTTTTAACTAGGATTTTAGGGTTTAGGGCTTTTGATTTTTTTCCGTTAATGTTTTTTAGGGTTTTATAGGTTTAGGGTTTAGGGCTTAGGTTATTTTTTAAAAAAGTTTTTTAGCGTTTAGCATATGTGATTTTGGGATTTATAGGGTTTAGAGCTTAGTTTTTTTTTTTTTTTTTCGGTTTAACGGATTTTGGATTTTTTAAGGTTTTTAAGGGTTAAGTATTTCTTAGGGTTTTTTAAGGTTTAAGGTTTAGGGGCTTGGGTTTTGTTGTGTCTTTTATGTCTAGGGTTTACAGATTTTTAGAATTTAGGGTTTAGAGCTTAGTGTTTTATAGGGGTTTTAAATTATTTTTAAGGCTTAGGGTTTCTTTGGGTTTTAGGTTTAGGATTAAGATTTTAGGTTTAGGGTTTGGGGCTTAGGGTTTTTTAAGGTTTAGGGTTTTAGGTTAAGGGTATTATCTAGTTTAGGGTTTAATGGTTTGGGTTTTTGAGGCTATGGTGTCTTAGGATTTTATTGGTTTTGGGTTTTATCTAGGTTTTTATGGTTTAAGACTTTGGGTTTTTTAGGTAAGATGTTTTAGGATTTTATACGTTTAGGGTTTAGGGCTTAGGGTCTTTTTTTGTTTTTTTAATTTGTGTTTTTTAGGGTTTAGCATATACAATTTAGGGCTTTATGGGTTCAGAGCTTAGAGTTTTTTACGTTTAGGGGTTTTTGGGTCTTTTATGATTTTTAAGGAATAAGTGTTTCTTAGGGTTTTTTAGGGCGTAGAGTATAGGGCTTAGGGGTTTTTAAAGTTTTTTTTAGGGTTCACGAATTTTTAGAATTTAGGGTTTAGATCTTAGGATTTTTAGGGGTTTTAAATTGTTTTTAGGGTTTGTCTTAGGTTTAAAGGATTTAGGGTTTCTTAAGGTTGGGGTTTAGGGTTTCTTAGGCTTTTTTGGTTTAGGATTTAGGGTTTTAGGTTAGGGTTTAGAGTTTTAGGTTTAGGATTTATGGTTTTAGGTTTATGATTTACGGTTTTAGGTTTAGGGTTCAAGGCTTAGTGTTTTTTTAGTGTTTTGCTTATATGATTTAGGGATTTATACAGTTTGGAGCTTAGACTCTTTTAGGTTTAGGGGTTTTTGAGTTTATAGGGTTTTAAGTTTAAGATTTAGGGTTTTAGGTTAGGATTTAGTGTTTATGGCCTAAGGTTTTTTTAGCTTTAGGGTTTAAGGGTATTGGTTTTATCTAGGTTTTTAGGGTTTAGTTCTTTGGATTTTTTAGATTAAGGTTTTTTTTTTGATTTTATTGGTTTAGGCTTTAGGTATTTGGGGTTCTTTGTGTCTTTGTTACGGTTTAGCATATACAATTATGCGTTTTATTGTTTTAAAGGTTTATTTTAGGGTTTATAGGATTTAGGGTTTCTTAAGGTTAGTGTTTAGGGTTTCTTAGGGATTTTAGGTTGAGGATATAGTGTTTTAGGTTACTGTTTAGGGTTTTTTAGGTTTAGTATTTTAGGTTAAGGATTTTATCAAGGGTTTTAGGGTTTTATAGGTTTAGGGTTCAAGACTTACAAATTTTTTTTTGTGTGTTTTTTTGTGGTTTAGCATATACGATTTAGGGATTTATAGGGTTTGAAGCTTAGGCTTTTTTAGGTTTAGGGGTTTTTAAGGTTTTCAAGGTTTAAGTGTTTCTTATGGCCTTTTAGGGTTTAGGGTTTAGGCCTTACGTTTTTTTTCTTCTTTTGATTTTTAGGAGCTAATGTTTAGAGGTTAGGGTTTTGTAGGGGTTTTAAATGGTTTAGAGATTAGAATTTTTTTAGGTGTAGGGATTTTTGGGTTTTCTTAATGTTTTTAAGTGTTAAGTGTTTCTTAGGGTTCTTTATTGATTAGGGTTTAGGTTTCTGTTTTTTGTTTTTTTCTTTATGTATTTTTTAGGATTTAGGGTTTAGAGCTTAAGGTTTTGTAGAGGTTTTAAAAGTTTTGTGGTGTTTATAAGATTTATGGTTTCTTAAGGTCTAGGGTTTTGGGTTTCTTAGAGTTTTAGGTTTAGAATCTAAGGATTTAGGTTAGGGTTTAGGGTTTAGAGTTTATGGCTTCATTGTTTTTTAGGTTTAGGGTTTAAGTTTAAGGGTTTTATCTAGGGTTTTTATGGTTTAGGGCTTTGGGTTTTGTAGGTTAAGGTTTTTAGAGTTTTATAGGTTTATGGTTTAGGTCTTAGGGTTTTTTGTGTATTTTAGGGTAAGCATATACGATTTAGGGCTTAATATGGTTTAAACCTAAGAGTTTTATAGGTTTAGGGTTTTTTTTAGGGTTTTTAAGGGTTAAATGTTGCTTAGGGTGTTTTTAGGGTTTATGATTTCGAGCTTAGGGTTTTGTAGGGGTTTTAAATGGTAATTACGGTTTATTTTAGGGTTTATAGGATTTAGAGTTTCTCAAGGTTTTAGGTGTAGGATTAGAGTTTTAGGTTATGGTTTAGGGGTTTGAGCTTAGGGTGTTTTTAAGTTTAGGGTTTTGGGTTAAGGGTTTTACCTATGTTTTAAGGGTTTAGGGCTTTGGGTTGTTTTTGGTTTTGGTTTTTTAGGGTTTTATAGGTGAAGGGTTTACGACTTATGATTTTTTTTGGTGTTTTTTAGGGTTTAGCATATACAATTAATGCTTTATAGGGTTTTGAGCTTACAGTTTTTTTTAGGTTTAGGGGTTTTTAGGGTTTTTTTCAAGGTAACTACTTCTTAGGATTTTCTAGGGTTTAGGTCTTAGGGTTTTGTTGTGTTTTTGAGATTTAAGGTTTACAAATCTTTAGGATTTAGGATTTAGAGCTTAGGGTTTTGTAGGGGTTTTAAATATTTTTAGGGTTTATATTATGGTTTATAGGATTTAGGGTTTCGTAAGGTTTAGGGTTTAGGGTATCTTAGGGATTTAGGTTTAGGATTTAGGGTTTTAGGTTAAGGTATAGGGCTTAGGGTTTTTTTAGGTTTAGGGATTTGGGTTAAGGGCTTTATCTAGGTTTTTAAGGTTTATGGCTTTGGGATTTTTAGGTTTAGGTTTTTTAGGGTTTTATAGGTTTATGGTTTAGGGCTTAGAAATTTTTTTTGTCTTTTTATGGTTTCGCATATATGATTTAGATCTTTATAGGGTTTAGAGATTAGAGATTTTAGGTTTAGGGATTTTTTTTAGGGTTTGTAAGGGTATTAAATGGTATTTAGTGTTTATAGGACTTGGGGTTTCATAAGGTTTAGGGTTTAGGGTTTCAAAGGTTTTTAAATTTAGATTTAGGGTCTTAGGTTAGGGTTTATGGTTTAGGGCTTAGGGGTTTTTTAGGTGTAGAATTTTAGGTTGAGGGTTTTAACTAGGTCTTTATGGTTTAGGGATTTGGGTTGTTAGGTTAAGGTTTTTTAGGCTTTTATAGGTTTAGGGTTTAGGGTTTAGGGCTAAGGGTTTTGTAGGTTAAGGTTTTTGAGGATTTTATAGATATGGCATTTAGGGTTTAGGTTTTTTTTTTTTTTTTTTTTTTTTTTTTTTTTTTTTTTATGTATTTTTAGGGTTTAGCATATACAATTTAGGGGTTTATAGGGTTTGGAGCTTAGAGCTTTTTAGGTTTAGGTGCTTTTGGGTTATTTAGTGTTTTTTAAGTTTAAGTGTTTCTTAGGGTGTTTCAAGGGTTTAGCATAAACAATTTAGGGCTTTATAGGATTTAGATCTTATAATATTTAGGTTTTGGGGTTTTGGGGGATTTTTTAAGGTTTTTAAGGGCTTACGGTTTAGGGCTTAGGTTTAGTTTTTTTTTTTAGATTTAGGGTTTAGGGCTTAGGGCTTAGGGTTTTTTTAGGCTTAGGATTTTAGGTTAAGGATTTAACTAGGTTTTTAGGTTTTTGGGCTTTAGAATGTTTAGATTAAGGTTTTTAGGGTTTAATAGATTTAGGATTTCGGGCTTAGGATTTTTTGTATTCTTTAGGGTTTAGCATATACAATTTAGGGCTTTTTAGGGTTTAGAGCTTTGAGTTTTTTAAGTTTAGGGGATTTTATATTTTTAGAGTTTTTTAAGGGTTAAGTATCACTTATGGTTTTTTAGGGCTTTGGGTTATTATTAGGTTTAGGTTATGGGTTAAGGGTTTTGTTACGGTTTTTAGGGTTTAGGGCTTTGAGCTTTTTGGGTTAAGATTTTATAGGTTTAGGGTTTAGGTTTTAAAGTTTTTTTGTGTTTTGACGGTTTAACAAATATGATTTAGGGCTTTATAGGGTCTAGAGCCTAAAGTTATTTAGGTTTAGGGTATTTTATGTTTTTATAAGGATTTGAAGAGTTAAGTGTTTCTTAGGAATTAGGGCTTAGGGTGCTTTTATGTTTTTTAGATATAGGGTTTACGGATTTTAGGATTTAGGGTTTATAGCATAGGTTTTTGTAGGGATTTTAAATGGGTTTTAGGGTTTATTTTAGGGTTTATTAATGTTTAGAGTTTTATAGTGTATTAGGTTTTGGATTTAGTGTTTAGGACTTTTGGTTTTTTTCGGTTTAGGGTTTTAGGTTAAGGTTTTTACTAAGTTTTTAGGGGTAAGGGCTTTGTGTTTTTTAGATTAAGGTTTTATAGGGCTTTATATGTTTAAGGTTTAGGGCTACGGGTTTTTTTTGTGTTTTTTACGGTTTAGCATGTACGCTTTAGGGATTTATAGCATTTAGAGCTTAGAGTTTTTTTAGGTTTAGGAGTTTTTTGAGTTTTTAAGGGTTAAATATTTCTTAGGGTTTAGGATTTAGGGCTTAGGTTATTTTATTTTATTTTATTTTTGTGCATTTTTAGGTTAGGGTATGTGGATTTTTAGGATTTAGGCTTTAGAGCTTAGGTTGTTTTGGGGATTTGAAATGGTCTTTATGGTTTATTTTAGGGTTTGTAGGATTGAGGGATTCTTAAGGTTTAGGTTTTGTTAGGGATTTATGTTAGGGTTTAGGGTATATGTCTTTGGGTTTTGTAGGGTTAAGGGTTTTATTTGAGGTTTTGCTGTTTAAGGCTTTGGGTATTTTGGGGGTTTTATAGGTTTAAGGTTTGGGCCTAGATTTTTTTTTTTTTTTTTTTTTTTTTTTTTTTTTTGCATTTTTTAAGGTTTAGAATATACGATTTAGGGCTATATAGGGTGTATAGCTTAGAGTTTTTTAGGTTTAGGGGTTATTCACTTATTTTGGGTTTTTAAGGGTTAAGTGTTTCTCAAGATTGTTTAGGGTTTAGGGTATAGGGCAAAGGTTTTTACGGTTGACGGTTTTTAAGTTTTTTGGATTTAGGATTTAGAGCTTAGGGTTTTTAGGGGGTTTTAAATGGTTTTTAGGGTTTATAGGATTTAGGTTTTCTTAAGATTAAGGGTTTAGGGTTTGTTGATGTTATAGGATTATGATTTAGAGATTTAGGTTAGGGTTTAGGGTTTAGGGCTTAGGTTTTTTTTTAGGTTTAGGGTTATAGGTTAAGGGTTTTGTGTAGGATTTTAGGGTTTACGGCTTTGAGTTTTTTTAGGTTAATGTTTTTAGGGCTTTGTAGGTTTAGGTTTAGGGCTTAGGGTTTTTTTCTGTGTTTTTTAGCGTTTAGCATATATGATTTGGGGCTTTATAGAGTCTAGAGCTTAGAATTTTTTTTAGGTTTAAGGGTTTTTGGATTTTTAAGGTTTTTAAGGGTTAAGTGTTTCTTAGGGTTTTTTAAGGTTTAAGGTTTAGGGCTTTGGGTTTTGTTGTGTTTTTTATTGTTTAGGGTTTACATATTTTTAGGATTTAGGGTTTAGAGCTTAGGGTTTTTTTTGGTGTTTTAAATGGTCTTTATGGTTTAGTTTAGGATTTATAGGATTTAGGAATTTTTAATGTTTAGGGTTTCTTAGGGATTTATGATAGGGTTTAGGGTTTTGTTAGGTTTAGGGTTTTAGGTTAAGGGTTTTATAAGGGATTTTGGGGTTTTTAGGCTTTTATACATTTAAAGTTTAGGGCTTAGGGATTTTTTTTTTGTATTTTTTAGGGTTTAGCATATATGATTTAGGGCTTTATAGGGATTAGAGCTTAGAGTTCATTTAGGTTTAGGGGTTATTGGGTTTTTTAGGGTTTTTAATGGTTTAGTATTTCTTAGGGTTTTTTAGGAATTAGGGCTTAGGGTTTTTTTTTGGGTCTAGGGTTTTTAAATTTTTAGGATTTAAGGTTTAGAGCTAAGGGTTTTTAGGTGCTTTTAATGGTTTCTAGGGTTTATTTTGGGTTTATAGGATTTAGGGTTTCTTAAGGTTTAAGGTTTAGGGTTTCTTAGGGTTATAGGTTTGGTATTTAGAGTTTTAGGTTAGGCTTTAGTGTTTAGGGCATAGTTTTTTTTAGGTTTAGGGTTATAGGTTAAGGGGTTTAACTAGGATTTTAGGGTTTAGGGCTTTTGGTTTTTTTCGATTAATGTCTTTTAGGGTTTTATAGGTTTAGGGTTTAGGGCTTAGGTTTTCTTTTTTTTTTTTTTTTGTGTTTTTTAGCATTTAGCATATGTAATTTTGGGATTTATAGGGATTAGAGCTTAGTTCTGTTTTTTTTTGGTTTAACGGATTTTGGATTTTTTAAGGTTTTTAAGGTTTAAGTATTTCTTAGGGTTTTTTAAGGTTTAAGGTTTAGGGGCTTGGGTTTTGTTGTGTCTTTTATGTCTAGGGTTTATAGATTTTTAGGTTTTAGGGTTTAGAACTTAGTGTTTTTAGGGGTTTTAAATTATTTTTAGGACTTAGGGTTTTTTTGGGTTTTAGGTTTAGGATTAAGATTTTAGGTTTCGGGTTTGGGGCTTATAGTTTTTTAAGGTTTAGGGTTTTAGGTTAAGGGTATTATCTAGTTTAGGGTTTAATGGTTTGGGTTTTTGAGGCTATGGTGTCTTAGGATTTTATAGGTGTTGGGTTTTATCTTGGTTTTTTTAGGTTTAGGGTTTTATCTAGGTTTTTATGGTTTAAGTCTTTGGGTTTTTTAGGTAAGATTTTTTAGGATTTTATAGATTTAGGGTTTAGGGCTAGGGTTTTTTTTTGTTTTTTTAGTTTGTGTTTTTTAGGGTTTAGCATATACAATTTAGGGCTTTATAGGGTTTAGAGCTTAGAGTTTTTTAGGTTTAGGGGGTTTTTGGTTCTTTTATGGTTTTTAAGGAATAAGTGTTTCTTAGGGTTTTTTAGGGCGTAGGGTATAGGGCTTAGGGGTTTTTTATGTTTTTTTTAGGGTTCACAGATTTTTAGGATTTATGGTTTAGATCTTAGGATTTTTAGGGGTTTTAAATTGTTTTTAGGGTTTGTCTTAGGTTTATAGGATTTAGGGTTTCTTAAGGTTGGGGTTTAGGGTTTCTTAGGATTTTTAGGTTTAGGATTTAGGGTTTTAGGATAGGTTTACAGTTTTAGGTTTAGGATTTATGGTTTTAGGTTTAGGATTTACGATTTTAGGTTTAGGGTTCAAGGCTTAGTGTTTTTTTTGTGTCTTTTTAGTGTTTTGCTGATATGATTTAGGGATTTATACAGTTTGGAGCATAGACTCCTTTAGGTTTAGGGGTTTTTGAGTTTATAGGGGTTTTAAGTTTAGGATTTAGGGTTTTAGGTTAGGGTTTAGTGTTTATGGCCTAAGGTTTTTTTTAGCTTTAGGGTTTAAGGGTATTAGTTTTATCTAGGTTTTTAGGGTTTAGTTCTTTGGATTTTTTAGATTAAGGTTTTTTTTTTTCCGGATTTTATAGGTTTAGGATTTAGGAATTTGGGGTTCTTTGTGTGTTTGTTAGGGTTTAGCATATACAATTATGGGTTTTATTGTTTTAAGGGTTTATTTTAGGGTTTATAGGATTTAGGGTTTCTTAAGGTTAGGGTTTAGGGTTTCTTAGGGATTTTAGGTTTAGGATATAGAGTTTTAGGCTACTGTTTAGGGTTTTTTAGGATTAGTGTTTTAGTTTAAGGATTTATCTAAGGTTTTAGGGTTTTATAGGTTTAGGGTTCAAGACTTATGTTTTTTTTTTGTGTTTTTTTGTGGTTTAGCATATACGATTTATGGATTTATAGGATTTGGAGCTTAGGCTTTTTTAGGTTTAGGGGTTTTTAAGGTTTTCAAGGTTTAAGTGTTTCTTATGGCTTTATAGGGTTTAGGGTTTAGGCCTTAGGGTTTTTTTCTTCTTCTGATATTTAGGATTTAATGTTTAGAGGTTAGGGTTTTGTAGGGGTTTTAAATGGTTTAGAGGTTAGAGTTGTTTTAGGTGTAGGGGTTTTTGGGTTTTCGTAGTGTTTTTAAGTGTTAAGTGTTTCTTAGGGTTATATATTGATTAGGGTTTAGGTTTCTTTTTTGTGTTTTTTCAGTTTAAGATTTATGTATTTTTTAGGATTTAGGGTTGAGAGCTTAAGGTTTTGTAGAGGTTTTAAAAGTTTTGTGGTGTTTATAAGATTTATGGTTTCTTAAGGTCTAGGGTTTTGGGTTTCTTAGAGTTTTAGGTTTAGAATCTAAGGATATAGGTTAGGGTTTAGGGTTTAGGGTTTATGGCTTCATTTTTTTTTAGGTTTAGCATTTTATGTTAAGGATTTTGTCTAGGGTTTTTATGGTTTAGGGCTTTGGGTTTTGTAGGTTAAGGTTTTTAGAGTTTTATAGGTTTATGGTTTAGGGCTTAGAGTTTTTTGTGTATTTTAGGGTAAGCATATGCGATTTAGGGCTTGATATGGTTTAAACCTAAGAGTTTTTTAGGTTTAGGGTTTTGGAGGGGTTTTAAATGGTAATTACGATTTATTTTAGGGTTTATAGGATTTAGAGTTTCTCAAGGTTTTAGGTGTAGGATAAGAGTTTTAGGTTAGGGTTTAGGGGTTTGAGCATAGGGTGTTTTTAAGTTTAGGGTTTTAGGTTAAGGGTTTTACCTATGTTTTAAGGGTTTAGGGCTTTGGGTTGTTTTTAGTTATGGTTTTTTAGGGTTTTATAGGTGAAGGGTTTATGGCTTATGGATTTTTTTGGTGTTTTTTAGGGTTTAGCATATACAACTAAGGCTTTATAGGGTTTTGAGCTTACAATTTTTTTAGGTTTAGGGGTTTTTAGGGTTTTTTTCAAGGTTAACTACTTCTTAGGATTTTCTAGGGTTTAGGTCTTAGGGTTTTGTTGTGTTTTTAAGATTTAAGGTTTACAGATCTTTAGGATTTAGGATTTAGAGCTTAGGGTTTTGTAGGGGTTTTAAATATTTTTTAGGGTTTATATTATGGTTTATAGGATTTAGGGTTTCTTAAGGTTTAGGGTTTAGGGTATCTTAGGGATTTAGGTTTAGGATTTAGGGTTTTAGGTTAGGGTATAGGGCTTAGGGTTTTTTTAGGTTTAGGGATTTGGGTTAAGGGCTTTATCTAGGTTTTTAAGGTTTAAGGCTTTTGGATTTTTAGGTTCAGGGTTTTTAGGGTTTTATAGGATTATGGTTAAGGGCTCAATTTTTTTTTTTTGTCTTTTTAGGGTTTCACATATACGATTTAGAGCTTTATAGGGTTTAGAGATTAGAGATTTTAGGTTTAGGGATTTTTTTGGGGGGTTTGTAAGGGTATTAAATGGTATTTAGTGTTTATAGGACTTGGGGTTTCATAAGGTTTAGGGTTTAGGGTTTCATAGGGTTTTAAATTTAGATTTAGGGTCTTAGGTTAGGGTTTATGGTTTAGGACTTAGGGGTTTTTTAGGTGTAGAATTTTAGATTGAGGGTTTTATCTAGGTTTTTATGGTTTAGGGATTTGGGTTGTTAGGTTAAGGTTTTTTAGGCTTTTATAGGTTTAGGGTTTAGGGCTAAGGGTTTTGTAGGTTAAGGTTTTTGAGGGTTTTATAGATATGGCATTTTGGGTTTAGGTTTTTTTTATGTGTTTATAGGGTTTAGCATATACAATTTAGGGCTTTATAGGGTTTGGAGCTTAGAGCTTTTTAGGTTTAGGTGTTTATGGGTTATTTAGTGTTTTTTAGGGTTATGTGTTTCTTAGGGTTTTTCAAGGGTTTAACATAAACAATTTAGGGCTTTATAGGGTTTAGATATTATAATATTTTAGGTTTTTGGGTTTGGGGGGTGGGGGTTTCGGGTTTTTAAGGGCTTACGGTTTAGGGCTTAGGTTTAGTTTTGTTTTTTTAGATTTAGGGTTTAGGGCTTAGGGCTTAGGGATTTTTAGGTTTAGGACTTTAGGTTAAGGATTTAACTAGGTTTTTAGGTTTTTGGGCTTTAGAATTTTTAGATTATGGTTTTTAGGGTTTAATAGATTTAGGATTTCGGGCTTAGGGTTTTTTTGTATTTTTTAGGGTTTAGCATATACGATTTAGGGCTTTTTAGGGTTTAGAGCTTTGACTTTTTTTAGGTTTAAGGGATTTTATATTTTTAGGGTTTTTAAGGGTTAAGTATTACTTAGGGTTTTTTAGGGCTTAGGGTTATTATTAGGTTAAGGGTTATGGGTTAAGGGTTTTATTAAGGTTTTAGGGTTTAGGGCTTTGAGCTTTTTGGGTTAAGATTTTTTAAGGTTATATAGGTTTAGGTTTAGGTTTTAAAGTTTTTTTGTGTTTTGACGGTTTAACAAATATGATTTAGGGCTCTATAGGGTCTAAAGTCTAGAGGTATTTATGTTTAGGGTTTTTTTTTTTTTTATGTTTTTATAAGGATTTGAAGAGTTAAGTGTTTCTTAGGAATTAGGGCTTAGGGTGCTTTTATGTTTTTTAGATATAGGGTTTATGGATTTTTAGGATTTAGGATTTATAGCATAGGTTCTGTAGGGATTTTAAATGGGTTTTAGGGTTTATTTTAGGGTTTCTTATTGGTTAGGGTTTTATAGTGTATTAGGTTTAGGATTTACGGTTTTAGGTTAGGATTTAGGGTTTAGGACTTTGGTTTTTTTTCGATCTAGGGTTTTAGATTAAGGTTTTTACTATGTTTTTAGGGGTAAGGGCTTTGTGTTTTTTAGATTAAGGTTTTATAGGGCTTTATATGTTTAGGGTTTAGGGCTAAGGTTTTTTTTTGTGTTTTTTACAGTTTAGCATGTACGCTTTAGGGATTTATAGCATTTAGAGCTTAGAGTTTTTTTGGGTTTAGGAGTTTTTTGAGTTTTTAAGGGTTTTTAGGAATGAAGTGTTTCTTAGGGTTTTTTAGGGCTTAGGGTTTTGGGGCTCTGGATTTTTTGTGTGTTTTAGGTTTAGGGTTTATAGATTTTTAGGATTTAGGGTTTAGAGCTTAGAGTTTTAAAGGGTTTTTAATGGGTTTTAGGGTTTATGGGATTTAGGGTTTATTAAGGTTTACGGTTTAGGGTTTCTTAGGGTTTTAGGTTAGGGTACATGTTTTAGGCCTTAGTAGTTTTTTATGTTTACGGTTTAAGGTTTGGGTTTAGGGTTTATGGGCTTAGGGTTTTTTTAGGTTTAAGGTTTTTGGTTAAGGGTTTTATCTAGGTTTTTAGGATTTAGGGATTGGGTTTATTGGGTTAAGGGTTTTTAGGGTTTTATAGGTTGAGGGTTCAGGGCTTTTTGTGTTTCTTAGGGTTTAGCGTGCATGATTTAGGGCTTTATAGGGTTTTGAGGTCAGTGTTTTTCAGGGTTCAGTGTTTCTGTATCTTTTAGGGTTTTTAAGGGTTATGTTTTTCTTAGGATTTTTTAGGGCTTAGGGTTTAGGCCTTAGGGCTTCTCTAGGTTTAGGGTTTAATGTTAGGATTTACGATTTTAGGCTAAGGGTTTTTTTAGGTCTTTTTTAAGCTGGGGGGGGGGGGTGTTTAGGGTTTTTAAAGGTTTATGATTTACGGCTTAGGTTTTTTTTTGTTTTTTTAGATTTAGGGTTTAGGGCTTAGGGCTTAGGATTTTAGGTTAAGGATTTAACAAGGTTTTTAGGTTTTTGGGCTTTAAAATTTTTAGATTAAGGTTTTTAGGGTGTAATAGATTTAGGATTTCGGGCTTAGGGTTTTTTGTATTTTTTAGGATTTAGCATATACGATTTAGGGTTTTTTAGGATTTAGAGCTTTGAGTTCTTTTAGGTTTAAGGGATTTTATATTTTTAGCGTTTTTAAGGGTTAAGTATCACTTAGGTTTTTTTAGGGCTTTGGGTTATTATTAGGTTTAGGGTTATGGGTTAAGGATTTTATTAAGGATTTTAGGGTTTAGGGCTTTGAGCTTTTTGGGTTATGATTTTTTAAGATTTTATAGGTTTAGGTTTTAAAGTTTTTTTGTGTTTTGACGGTTTAACAAATATGATTTAGGGCTTTATAGGGTCTAGAGCCTAAAGTTATTTAGGTTTAGGGTTTTTTATGTTTTTATAAGGATTTGAAGAGTTAAGTATTTCTTAGGAATTAGGGCTTAAGGTGCTTTTATGTTATTTAGATATAGGGTTTACGGATTTTTAGGATTTAGGGTTTATAGCATAGGTTTTTGTAGAGATTTTAAATGGATTTTAGGGTTTATTAATGTTTATGGTTATATACTGTATTAGGTTTAGGATTTAGGGTTTTAGGTTAGGATTTAGGGTTTAGGAATTCTGGTTTTTTTCGGTTTAGGGTTTTAGGTTAAGGTTTTTACTATGTTTTTAAGGATAAGGGCTTTGTGTTTTTTAGATTAAGGTTTTATAGGGCTTTATATGTTTAGGGTTTAGGGCTAAGGATTTTTTTTGTGTTTTTTACGATTTAGCATGTACGTTTTAGGGATTTATAGCATTTAGAGCTTAGAGTTTTTTTAGGTTTAGGAGTTTTTTGAGTTTTTAAGGGTTTTTAGGGGTTAAGTGTTTCTTAGGGTTTTTTAGGGTTTAGGGTTTTGGGGCTTAGGGTTTTTTCTGTATTTTAGGTTTAGGGTTTATAGAGTTTTAGGATTTAGGGTTTAGAGCTTAGAGTTTTGAAGGGTTTTAAATGGGTTTTAGGGTTTATGGGATTTAGGGTTTATTAAGGTTTACGGTTTAGGGTTTCTTAGGGTTTTAGGTTAGGGTACTGGGTTTAGGCCTTAATGGTTTTTTATGTTTAGGGTTTAAGGTTTGGGTTTAGGGTTTATGGGCTTAGGGTTTTTTTTTGGTTTAAGGTTTTTGGTTAAGAGTTTTATCTAGGTTTTTAGGGTTTAGGGATTAGGTTTATTGGGTTAAGGGTTTTATAGGTTTAGGGTTTAGGGCTTAGGGCTTTTTGTGTTTCTTAGGGTTTAGCGTGTATGATTTAGAGCTTTATAGGGTTTTGAGGTCAGTGTTTTTCAGGGTTCGGGGTTTCTGTGTTTTTAGAGATATTAAGGGTTAAGTTTTTCTTAGGGTGTTTTAGGGCTTAGGGTTTAGGCCTTAGGGGTTTTCTAGGTTTAGGGTTTAATGTTAGGATTTACCATTTTAGGCTGAGGGTTAAGGGTTTTATTTGGGTTTTTAGGCTTTAAGAATTTGGGTTTGTCGGGTTAAGGGTTTTTAGGGTTTTATAGTTTTAGGGTTTTGGGCTTATGATTTTCTTTTTTGTGTGTTTTTTAGGGTTTAGCATATATGATTTAAGGTTTTATAGGGTTTTGCGGTTTGAGTTTTTCTAAAGTTAGGGGTTTCTGAATTATTTAGGGTTTTTAAGGGTTAAGTGTTTCTTAGGTTTTTTAGGGGTTTTAAATTGTTTCTAGGGTTTATTTTAGGGTTCATAGGATTTTGGTTTTCTTATGGTGTAATGTTTAAAATTTCTTAGGGTTTTAGGTTTAGCATTTAGGATTTTCGGTTAGGGTTTTGGGGTTAGGGTTTAGGTTAAGGGCTTTATCTATGTTTTTAAGGTTTAGGGAATTACATTTTTTGGGTTATAGGTTTAGGGTATAGGGCTTAGGTGTTTTTTTGTGTTTTTTAGGGTTAAGCATATACGATTTATAGTGTTTAGAGCTTAGAGTTTTTTCTGATTTAGGGATTTTTGGGTTTTTTAGGATTTTTAAGGCTGAATTGTTTCTTATGGTTTTTTATGGTTTATGGTTTAGGGCTTAGGGTTTTTTTTCTTTGTGTTTTTTGGTTTTGGGTTTATCAATTATTAGGATTTAGGTTTTTAGGTTAGGGTTTAGGTTTATGATTTAGTGTTTTAGGATATGATTTAGGGTTTATGCCTTAGAGGCTTTTTAGGTTTATGGTTTTTTAGGATTTAGGGTTTAGAGCATAGGGTTTATTTTAGTGTTTGTGGGATTTAGATTTTCTTTAGGTATTAGGCTTCGAGTTTCTTATGGTTTAGGGCTTTGGGCTTTTAGGTTAACATTTTTTAGGGTTTTATAGGTTAGGGTTTAGGGTATAGGGTTTTTTGACGGTTTAGCTTATATGATTTATGGCTTTGTAGGGCTTAGAGCTTGTAGTTTTTTAGGTTTAGGGTTTTTAATGTTTTTAAGGATTAGGTGTATTAAAGGGTTTTTTAAGATTTTGGGTTTAGGGCTTAAGGTATTTTTTTTTATGTCTTTTAGTTTAGGGTTTACGGATTTTCATGATTTAGGTATTAGAGATTCAGGTTTTTGTTGGGGTTTATATGGTTTTTAGGGTTTATTTGATTTAGGGTATCTTAAGGTTTAGGGTTCCTTAAGGTTTTCGATTAATGATTTAGGTTAAGGGTCTAATCTATGATCTTAGGTTTTAGGGCTTTGGGTTTTTTTTTTTTGTCTTTTTAGAGTTTAGTATAATTGATTTGGGGCTTTATACAGTTAAGAACTTAGAGTTTTTTAGGTTTAGGGGTTTTTGAGTTTTTGTAAGGTTTTTGAGGGTTAAGTGTTTCTTAGGGTTTTTGAAGGTTTAAGGTTTAGGGCCGAGGGTTATTTTGTGTTTTTAAGGTTTAGGGTTTACATAATTTTAGAACTAAGGGTTCATAGCTTAGTTTTTTATGGGTTTTAAATTGGTTTTAGGGATTATAGGATTTAAGGTTTCTTTGGGTTTTAGGTTTTTAGGTTAGGGTTTAGGTTTAGGAATTAGAGTTTTAGTTTAGGGTTTTATTAGGTTTAGGTTTTTAGTCTATGTGTTTTATCTAGGTTTTAAGTGTTTAGGGCTTTGGGTTTTTTAGGTTTAGGGTTTTAGTTTATGTGTTTTATCTAGGTTTTAATAGTTTAGGACTTGTGTTTTTTAGGTTTAAGCTTTTTAGGATTTAACAGGTTTAGGGTTTTTTTTGTGTCTTTTAGGATTTAGCATATATGATTTAGGGCTTGATAGGATTTAGAGCTTAGAGTTTTTTAGGTTTAGGGGTTTTTGGGATTTTTAATGGTTTGTAATGGTTAAGTGTTTCTTAGGGTTTTTTAGGGCTTAGGGATTTTTTGTGTTTTCTGTGTTAGGGTTTACGGATTTTAGGGATTTAGGGTTTAGATCTTAGGGTTTTTAGGGGTTTTAAATGGATTTTAGGGCTTATTTTAAGGCTATCAGATTTAGGATTTCTTAATAAGATTAGGGTTTAGGGTTTTTAGGTTTAGGATTTAGGGTTTTACGTTAGGGTTTAGGGTTTTTTTAAGTCTAAGGTTTTTGGCTTTGGATTTTATCTAGGGTTTTTGTGTTTTATATGTTTAGGGTTAAAGAATTAGGGGTTTTTGTGATTTTTTGGGTTTAGCATATAAAATTTAGGATTTATAGGGTTTGTAGCTTAGACTTTTTTAGGTTTAGGGGTTTTTAGGATTTTCAAGGTTTAAGTGTTTCTTACGATCTCTTTAGGGTTTAGGCCTTAGGGTTTTTTTTCTTCTGATTTTTAGGTTTAGGGTTTATCCTTTTGTAGGATTTAGTGTTTAGAGGTTAGGGTTTTGTAGGGTTTTAAATGGTTTAGAGCATAGAGTTTTACTAGGTGTAGGAGTTTTTGGGTTTTCTTAGTGTTTTTAAGGGTTAAATGTTACTTAGGGTTTTCTATTTATTTGGGTTTAGGTTTTTTTTTTGTATTTATTAAGATTAAGATATACAGATTTTTTAGGATTTAGGGTTTACAGCTTAGGGTTTTGTAGAGGTTTTAAATGTTTTGCAATGTTTATATTAGAGTTTATAGGATTTATGGTTTCTTAAGGTCTAGGGTTTAGGGTTTCTTGGAGTTTTAGGTTTAGAATTAATGGATTTAGGTTAGGGTTTAGGGTTTAGGGGTTCATGTTTTTTTAGGTCTAGGATTTTAGGTTAAGGGTTTTATTAGGATATTTATGGTTTAGGGCTTTGGGTTATTTAGGTTAAGATTTTTTAGAGTTTTATAGGTTTATGGTTTAGGACTTATGGATTTTTATGTATTTTAGGGTTATGCATATAAGATTTAGGGCTTGATAGGGTTTAAAGATTAGAGTTTTTTAGGATTTGGTGTTTTTAGGGTTTTTAAGGGTTAAGTGTTTCTCAGAGTTTCTAGTTTAGAGCTTAGGGTTTTTATATGGTATTTAAGGTTTATTTTAGGGTTTATAGAATTTAGGGATTTTTAAGTTTTAGGGTTTAGAGTTTCTTAAGGTTTTAGGTATAGGATTTAGAGTTTTAGGTTAGGGTTTAGGGCTTAGGGTTTTAGGTTAAGGTTTTTATTTAGGTTTTTAGGTTTTAAGCTTTGGGTTTTTTGGGTTAAGGGTTTGCATGATTTTATATGTTTAGGGTTTAGGGCTTAGGGTTTTGTGAGGTTTAGGGGATTTTTGGTTTTGAGGGTTTTTTAGGGTTAAGTGTTTCTTAGGTTTCTCAAGTTTCTCAGGGTTTAGTGATTTTTTCTATATTTTTTAGGTTTAGGGTTTACATATTTTTAGGATTTAGGGTTTCGAGCTTAGGGATTTTAGGAGTTTTAAATGGGTTTTAGGTTTATTTTAGGATTTATAGGATTTAGGGTTTTTTAAAGTTTAGGGTTTAAGGTTTCTTCGGGTTTTAGGTTTTGAATTTAGGGTTTTAGGTTAGGGTTTAGGATTTAGGGCTTTGGGTTTTTCTGATGTTTAGGTTCTTAGGTTAAGGTTTATCTAGGTTTTTAAGGTTTAGGGCTTTGTGTTTTTTAGGTTAAGGTTTTTAGGGTTTTATAGGTTTAGGATTTAGGGATTTTTTTTGTTTTTTAGGGTTTAGCATATATAATTTAGGTCTTTATAGGGTATAGAGCTTAGAGTTTTTTAGGTTTAGGGGGTTTTTGAGGTTTTTAAGCGTTAAGTATTCCTTAGGGTTTAAGGCTTTCAATTTTTTGTGTTTTATAGGTTTAGGTTTTACGGATTTTAGTGTTTAAGGTTTAGAGTTTTGGATTTTGTAGGGGTTTTAAATGGTTTTTAGGTATAATATAAGGGTTTTACAAGATTTAGGGTGTTTTAAGGTTTAGGATTTAGGGTTTCTTAGGGTTTTAGGTTTAGCATTTAGGTTTTAGGTTTGGGTTTAGGGCTTTTGGATTTTTAGGTTTAGGGTTTTTAGGATTTTGTATGATTAGGGTTTAGGGCTTAGGGGTTTTTTTTTTGTGTGTTTTAGGGTTTAGGATATACAGTATAGGGGTTTATAGGTTTTAGAGCTTACCATTTTTTAGGTTTACGGGTTTTTGTATTTTTTAGAGTTTTTAAGGGTTTAGCGTTTCTTAGGATTTAGGGTTTAGGACTTAGGTCTTTTTAGTGTTTATAGGTTAGGGTTTATGAAGTTTTAGGATTTAGGGTTTAGAGCTTAGAGTTTTTTGAGGGTTTTAAATGGTCTTTATGGTTTATTTTAGGATTTAGGGATTTTTAAGGTTTAGGGTTTCTTAGGGATTTATGGTATGGTTCAGAGTTTATGGCTTTGGGTTTTGTTAGGTTTAGGGTTTAAGTTTAAGGGTTATATATGAGATTTTGGGGTTTAAGGATTTGGATTTTTTAGGTTTTATAGGTTTAAAGTTTATTGGTTAGGGTTTTTTTTTTTTTGTGTTTTTTAGGGTTTAGAATATACGATTTAGGGCTTTATAGGGTGTAAAGCTTAGAGTTTTTTAGTTTTTGGGGGTTTTTGGGTTTTTCAGGGTTTTTAAGGGTTAAGTGTTTCTCAGTATTTTTTTAGGGTTTATGGTTTAGGGTTGAAGGTTTTTTTTGGTTGAGGGTTTTTAAATTTTTAGGATTTAGAACTTAGGGATTTTTGGGGGTTTAAATGGTTTTTAGGGTTTATTGGATTTAGTGTTTTTTAAGGTTTAGGGTTTAGGGTTTCTTAAGGTTATATGTTTAGGATTTAGAATTTTAGGTTAGGGTTTAGGGTTTAGGGCTTAGTGTTTTTTTAGGTTTAGGGTTATAGGTTAAGGGTTTTATCTAAGATTTTAGGGCTGAGGGCTTTGGGTTTTTCTAGGTTAATGTTTTTTAGGGTTTTATAGTTTTAGGATTTAGGGCTTAGGTTTTTTTTTTTTTTGTGTGTTTTTTAGTGTTTAGCAAATATGATTTAGGGCTTTATAGGGTTTAGAGCTTAGCTTTTTTTTTTTTTTTTCAGGTTTAAGGGGTTTTGGATTCTTTAGGGTTTTTAAGTGTTTCTTAGGGTTTTTTAAGGATTAAGGTTTAGTGATTAGAGTTTATGGTTTTTTAGGTGTTTTAAATGGTCTTTATGATTTATTTAAGGGTTTCTAGGATTTAGGGATTCTTTAGGTTTAGGTTTTAGAGTTTCTTAGGGTTTTAGGTTTAGGATTTATAGTTTTAGGTTAGGGTTTAGGGCTTAGGGTTTTCGGTGAAGGGTTTTATTTAGGTTTTTAGGTTTTAGGGATTTAGGATTTTTGGGTTTGGGGTTTGTCGAATTTTATAGGTTTAGGGTTTTTTTGTGTGTTATAGGATTTAGTATATACGATTTAGGGCTTTATAGGGTTTAGAGCTTAGAGTTTGTTTAGGTCAAGGGGTTTTTTGGTTTTTAGGGTTTTTAAGGGTTAAGTGTTTCTTAGGTTTCCTAGAGTTTAGTTATTTTTTGTATTTTTTGGGTTTAGGGTTTACTGATATTTAGGATTTAGAGTTTGGAGCTTATGGAGTTTAGGAGTTTTAAATGGGTTTTAGGGTTTCTTTTAGGATATATAGGATTTAGGTTTTCTTAAGTTTTAGGGTTTAAGGTTTCTTCGGGTTTTAGGTTTAGGATTTAGGGTTTTAGGTTAGGGTTTAGGGTTTAGGGCTTAGGGTTTTTTTTATGTTTACGTTCTTAGGTTAAGCTTGTCTAGGTTTTCAGGGTTTAGGGCATTGGGTTTTTTAGGTTAAGGTTTTTAGGGTTTTATAAGTTTTGGGTTTTGGGCTTAAGATTTTTTTTTTTCTTTTTTCTTTTTTTTTTTTTTTGTGTTTTTTAGGGTTTAGCATATATGATTTAGGGCTTTAAATGGTTAAGAGCTTAAAGTTTTTGGGGTTTAGGGCTTTTGGGTTTTAAGGGCTTTAAGGGTTAAATGTTTCTTAGTGTTTTTTAGGGTTTAGGGATTTTGATTGTTTTTTTTTAGGTTCAAGGTTTATGGATTTTTCGGATTTCGAGTTTCGTAAGGGTTTTAAGTGGTTGTTAGGGTTTATAGAATTTTGGATTTCTTAAGGTTTAGATTTAGTAATCAAGGTTAAGGGTTTAGGTCTTAAGGATTTTTTGGGTTTAGGGTTTTAGGTTAAGGGTTTTATCTTGGTTTTTTAGGGTTTAGGGCTTTGGATTTTTTAGGTTAAGCATTTTTAGGATTTTTTAGGTTTAGGGTTTAGGATTTTTTTGTGTTTTTTAGGGTTTAGTATTTACGATTTAAGGTTTTATCAGGTTTAGAGCTTTGAGTGTTTTTAGGATTAACGAATTTTATTTTTTTAGGATTTTTAAGTGTTAAGTGTTTCTTAGGATTTTTTAGGGTTAAGAGTTCTTTTTTCTTCGTAGGTTTAGCATTTAGAGTTTAGGTATTTGTAGGGGTTTTAAATGATTTTTAGGGTTTATTTTGGAATTTATAGGATTTTGGGTTTAAAGTTAGGGTTTAGGTTTTACGTCTTGGGGTTTTTAGGTTTAGGGTTTTTTTTTATGGGTTTTATATAAGTTTTTAGTGTTTACGACTTTGGGTTTTTTAGGTTAAGGTTTTTCAAGGTTTTATAGGTTTATGATTTGTAGGGTTTAGCATATAATATATTGTTTAGAGCTTAGTATTTTTTCGGTTTTGGGGGGGGGGGGGGTTTGGGGTTTTTTTAGAGTTTTCAAGAGTTAAGTGTTTCATGGGGATTTTTTTAGGGCTTATGGTTTAGAGCATAGGGTTTTATAGGGGTTTTAAATGGTAATTACGGTTTAATTTAGGGTTTATAGGATTTATAGCTTCTTAAGGTTTTAGGTGTAGGATTAGAGTTTTAGGTTAGTGTTTAGGGGTTTGGTGGTTTTAAGTTTAGCATTTTACGTTAAAGGTTTTACCAACGTTTTATGGGTTTAGGGCTTTGGGTTGTTTATGGTTATGGTTTTTTAGGGTTTTATAGGTGAAGGGTTTACCGTTTAGGGTTTTTTTTTTTGTGTGTTTTTTAAGGTTTAGCACATACAATTAGGACTTTATAGGGTTTTGAGCTTCTTTTAGGTTTAGGGGATTTTAGGGTTTTTTTTTTTTTAAAGGTTAACCGCTTCTTAGTTTTCTAGGGTTTAGGTCTTAGGGTTTTGTTGTGTTTTTAAGGTTTAAGGTTTACGGATCTTTGGGATTTAGGCTTTAAAGCTTAGGGTTTTATAGGGGTTTTGAAATGATTTTTAGGATTTATATTATGGTTTATAGGATTTAGGGTTTCTTAAGGTTTAGGGTTTAGGGTATCTTAGGGATTTAGGTTTAGGATTTAGGGTTTTATGTTAGGGTTTAGGGTTTAGGGCTTAGAGTTTTTTTAGGTTTTGGGATTTGGGTTAAGGACTTTATCTAGGTTTTTAAGGTTTAAGGTTCTCGGATTTTTAGGCTATGGTTTTTTAGGGTTTTGTAGGTTTATGGTTTTGGGCTTAGAGCTTTTTTGTGTTTTTAGGGTTTTGCAAATACGAATTGGGGCTTTATAGGTTTAGAGATTAGAGATTTTACGTTTAGGGATTTTTTGTTTTTTTAGGGCTTGTAAGGGTTTATAGGACTTAGGGTTTCATAAGGTTTAGGATTTAGGGTTTCTTAGGGTTTTAGGTTAGGGCTTACGGTTTAGGGCTTACGGGTTTTTTAGGTTGAGGGTTTTATTTAGGTTTTTAGGGTTTTGGGATTTGGGTTTGTTAGGTTAAGGTTTTTAGGCTTTTATAGGTTTAGGATTTAGGGCTTAGGGTTTTGTACGTTAAGGATTTTGAGGGTTTTGTTGATATAGCATTTAGGGCTTAGGGTTTTTAGTGTGTTTTTAGGGTTTAGCATATACAATTTAGGGCTTTATAGGATTTGGAAGTTAAAGTTTTTTAGGTTTAGGTGTTTTTGGGTTATTTAGGGTTAATTAGGGTTAGTGTTTCTTAGGGTTTTTCAAGGGTTTAGCATAAACGATTTAGGGCTTTATAGGGTTTAGATCTTATAGTTTTTTAGGTTTAGGGGGTTTTTTAAGGGCTTAGGGTTTAGGGCTTAGGTCTTTTTCCCTTGTTTTAGATTTATGCGATTTTAGGTTAAGGATTTTATCTAGGTTTTTAGGTTTTAGGGCTTTGGAATTTTTAGATTAAGGTTTTTAGGGTTTTATAGATTTAGGATTTAGGGCTTAGGGTTTTTTTGTGTTTTATAGGGTTTAGCATATACGATTTAGGGCTTTATAGGGTTTAGAGCTTTGAGCTTTTTTAGGTTTAAGGGGTGTTATATTTTTAGGGTTTTTAAGGGTTAAGTGTTTCTTAGGGCTTTTTAGGGCTTAGGGTTATCTTTAGATTTAGGGTTTTGGGTTAAGGGTTTTATTAAGGTTTTTAGCACTAGCGCTTTGAGTTTTTTAGGTTAAGATTTTTTCAGATTTTATAGGTTTAGGGTTTAGGTCTTAAAGTTTCTTTTTGTTTTTAGGGTTTAACAAATACGATTTAGGGCTTTATAGGGTCTAGAGCATAATGTTTTTTAGGTTTAGGGTTTTTTTTTCTTTTTTTTTTTTTTTTTGGGCTTTAAGAATTAAGTGTTTCTTAGGGTTTAGGGCTTAGGGTGCTTTTATGTTTTTTAGATATAGAGTTTATGGATTTTTTGGATTTAGGGTTTATAGCTTAGTGTTTTGTAGGGAATTTAAATGGGTTTTAGGGCTTCTTAATGTTTAGGGTTTCATAGTGTATTAGGTTTAGGATTGAGGGTTTTAGGTTAGGATTTAGGGTTTAGGACTTTTGGGCTTTTTAGGTTTAGGATTTTAGGTTAAGGGTTTTAACTATGTTTTTAGGGGCAAGGGCTTTGTGTTTTTTAGATTAAGGTTTTATAGGGTTTTATATGTTTAGGGTTTAGGGTTTAGGGCTAGGGTATTTGTATGTTTTTTATAGTTTAGCATATACGATTTAGGACTTTATAGCATTTAGAGTTTAGAGTTTTTTGAGGTTTAGGGGTTTTTTGGGTTTTTAATTGTTAAGTGGGGCTTAGTTTTTTTTCTTTTTTACGTTTAGGGTTTACATATTTTTAGGATTTAGGGTTTAGAGCTTAAAGTTTTGAAGGGTTTTAAATGGTTTTTAGGGTTTATGGGATTTAGGGTTTCTTAAGGTTTATGTTTTAGGGTTTCTTAGGGTTTTAGGTTAGGGTATAAGGTTTAGGTCTTAGTGGTTTTTTATGTTTAGGGTTTAAGGTTTGGGTTAAGTGTTTCGAGCTTAGGGTTTTTTAGGTTTAAGGTTTTAGGTTAAGGGTATTATCTAGTTTAGGGTTTATGGCTTTGGATTTTTTAGTCTAAGGTTTCTTAGGATTTTATAGGTTTAGGTTTTTATCTTGGTTTTTTTAGATTTAGGGTTTTATGTAGGTTTTTAGGCTTTAAGTCTTTGGGTTTTTTAGGATTTTATAAGTTTAGGGTTTAGGGTTTAGGTTTTTTCTTTTTTTTTTTAAGTGAGTTTTCAGGCTTTAGCATATACAATTTAGGGCTTTATAGGGTTTAGAGCTTAGAGTTTTTTAGGTTTAGGGATTTGTGGGTTATTTAGGTTTAAGTGTTTCTTAGGGTTTTTCAAGGGTTTAGCATAAATGATTTAGGGCTTTAGAGAGTTTAGATATTGTAGTTTTTTAGGTTTAGGGGTTTTGGAGGGTTTTTAGGGTTTTTAAAGGCTTACGGTTTAGGGCTTAGTTTTTTTTTTTTTTTTTTTTTTTAGACTTAGGGTTTAGGGCTTAGGCTTTTTTCATTTTTTTTAGATTTAGGGTTTAGGGCTTAGGACTTAGGTCTTAGGGTTTTTTTAGGTTAAGGATTTTATCTAGGTTTTTACGTTTTTGGGCTTTGGAATTTTTGGATTAAGGTTTTTAGGGTTTTATAAATTTAGGATTTAGGGCTTAGGGTTTTTTGTATTCTTTATGGTTTAGCATTTTCGATTTAGGGCTTTATAGGGTTTAGAGCTTTGAGTTTTTTTAGGTTTAAGGGATTTTATATTTTTTGGGTTTTTAAGGGTTAAGTGTTTCTTAGGGTTTTTTAGGGCTTAGGGTTATTTTTAGGTTTTAGTTTTTGGGTTAAGGGTTTTATTAATGTTTTTATGGTTTAGGGCTTTGAGTTTTTTAGGTTAAGATTTTTTCAGATTTTATAGGTTAAGGGTTTAGGTCTTAAACTTTTTTGTGTTTTTAGGGTTTAACAAATACGATTTAGGGCTTTATAGGGTCTGTAGACTAGAGCTTTTTAGGTTTAGTGTTTTTTGTGTTTTTCTAAGGTTTTAAGAGTTAAGTGTTTCTCAGGGTTTATGGCTTAGGGGCTTTTATGCTTTTTAGATATAAGGTTTATGGATTTTTAGGATTTAGGGTTTATAGCTTAGGGTTTTGTAGGGATTTTAAATGGATTTTAAGGTTTATTTTAGGGTTTACTAATGTTTAGGGTTTCATAGTGTTTTAGGTATAGGATTTAGGGTTTTAGGTTAGGATTTAGGGTTGAGGACTTTTGGTTTTTTTAGGTTTAGGGTTTTAACTAAGCTTTTAGGGGTAAGGGCTTTGTGTTTTTTAGATTAAGGTTTTATAGGGCTTTATATGTTTAGGGTTTAGGGCAAAGGGTTTTTTTTTGTGTTTTTCATGGTTTAGAATATACGATTTAGGGATTTATAGAATTTAGAGCTTAGAGTTAGTTTAGGTTTAGGTGTTTCGGGGTTTTTAAGGGTTAAGTGTTTCTTAGGGTTTTTTAGGGTTTAGGGCTTTGGGGCTTAGGGCTTTTAGTGTTTTTTAGGTTTAAGGTTTAAGGATTTTTAGTACTTTGGGTTTATAGCTTAGAGTTTTGAAGGGTTTTAAATGATTTGTAGGGTTTATGGGATTTACGGTTTCTTAAAGTTTATGGATTAGGGTTTCTTAGGGTTTTAGGTTAGGGCATAGGGTTTAGGCCTTAGTGGTTTTTTATGTTTAAGGTTTAAGGTTTGTGTTTAGGGTTTCGGGCCTAGGGTTTTGTTAGGTTTAAGGTTTTAGGTTAAGGGTTTTATCTTGGTTTTTAGGGTTTAGGGATTTGGGTTTATTAGGTTAAGGTTTTTTAGGGTTTTATAGGTTAAGGTTTTAGGGCTTAGGTTTTTTTTTTTTTTTTTTTTTTTTTTTTTTTTTTTTTTTTTTGTGTTTTTAAGAGTTTAGCTTATATGATTTAGGGCTTTATAGGGTTTTGAGGTTAGTGTTTTTCATGGTTCGGGATTTCTGTATTTTTTAGGCTTTTTAAGGGTTAAGTGCTTCTTAGGGTGCCTTGGGGGGTTTTTTTAGGTTTAGGGTTTAATGTTTAGGTTTACGATTTCAAGCTTAGGGCTTTTTTAGGTTTAGTGTTTTAGGTTAAGGGTTTTATCTCGGTTTTTAGGCTTTAAGGATTTGTGTTTGTTCAGTTAAAGATTTTTAGGTTTTTTTAGGTTTAGGGTTTAGGGCTTATGTTTTTTTTTTTTTTTTTTGTGTTTTTTAGGGTTTAGCATATATGATTTAGAGCTTTATAGGGTTTTGAGGTTAGAGTTTTTCAAAGTTGGGGGTTTCTATAATTTTTAGGGTTTTTAAGGGTTAAGTATTTCTTGGGGTTTTTTAGGGTTTAGAGCTTAGGGTTTTTTAAGGGTTTTAAATTGTTTTTAGGCTTTATTTAACGGTTCATAGGATTTAGATTTTCTTATGGTTTTAGGTTGAGGATTTCTTAGAGTTTTAGATTTAGGATTTTAGGTTAGGTTTTAGGTTTAGTGTTATAGGTTAAGGATTTTATATATGTTTTTAACTTTTAGGGTATTAGGTTTTTTGGGTTTTAGGTTTAGGGTATAGGGCTTAGGGTTTTTTTTTTTTTTTTTTGTGTTTTTTAGGGTTTAGCATATATGATTTAGGGCTTTATAGTGTTTAGAGTTTAGAGTTTTTTTCGATTTAGGGATTTTTGGATTTTTTAGGATTTTTAAGGGTTAAGTGTTTCTTATGGTTTTTTAGGGTTTATGGTTTAGGGCTTAGGATTTTTTGTGTATTTTTGGGTTGAGGATTTTTAAATTTTTAGGATTTGAGGTTTACAACTTAGGGTTTTTTTGGAGTTTTAGGGGTTTTAAACGGTTTTTAGGGTTTATAGGATTTAGGGTTTCTTAAGGGTTAGGGTTTAGGGTTTCTTAAGGTTATAGGTTTAGGATTTAGAGTTTTAGGTTAGGGTTTAGGGCTTAGCGCTTATGTTCTTTTTAGGTTAAGGGTTATAGGTTAAGGCTTTTATCTATGATTTTAGGGTTTAGGGCTTTAGGTTTTTTTAGGTTATTGTTTTTAGGGTTTCATAGGTTTAGGGCTTATGGTTTTTTAGATTTTAACATATATGATTTAGGGATTTATAGGGTTTAGAGCTTAGCTTTTTTTAGGTTTAATGGTTTTTAGATTTTTTATGGTTTTTAAGGGTTAAGTGTTTCTTAGGGTTTTTTAAGGTTTAAGGTTTTGGGCTTTGGGTTTTGTTGTGTTTTTTTATGTTTAGGGTTTAGATTTTTAGGATTTAGGGTTTAGAGCTTAGGGTTTTTTAGTTGTTTTGAATGGTCTTTATGGTTTATTTTAGGATTTATAGGATTTAGAGATTCTTAAGGTTTAGGGTTTCTTAGGGATTTATGTGAGGGTTTAGGGTTTATGGCTTAGATTTTTGTTAGGTTTAGGGTTTTAGGTGAAGGGTTTTATCTGGGATTTTGGGGTATAAGGCTTTGGGGTTTTTAGGGTTTTATAGGTTTGGGGTTTAGGGCTAAGGTTTTTTTTTTTCCTTTCTTTTTGTGTTTTTTTAGCGTTTAGCATATATTATTTAGGGCTTATAGGGTTTAGAGCTTAGCTTCTTCTTTTTTTTTTTTTTTTTTTTTTTTTTTTTTTTTTTACATTTAAGGGATTTTGGATTTTTTAAGGTTTAAGGGTTAAGTGTTTCATAGGGTTTATAGATTTTTAGGATATAGGGTTTAGAGCTTAGTGTTTTGTAGGGGTTTTAAACTGTTTTTAGGGTATATAGGATTTAGGATTTCTTAAGTTTTAGGGTTTAGGGTTTCTTTGGGTTTTAGGTTTAGGATTAAGATTTTAGGTTTAGGGTTTAGGGCTTAGGGTTTTTTGAGGTTTAGGATTTTAGGTTTAGGGTATTATCTAGTTTAGGGTTTAAGGCTTTGGGATTTTTAGGCTAAGGTTTCTTAGGATTTTATAGGTTTAGGGTTTTATCTTTGTTTTTTTAGGTTTAGGGTTTTATCTATGTTTTTAGGGTTTAAGTCTTTGGGTGTTTTAGGTAAGGTTTTTTAGTATTTTATAGGTTTAGGGTTTAGGGCTTAGGTTTTTTTTTTTTTTTTGTTTGTGTTTTTTAAGGATTTAGCATATACAATTTAAGGCTTTATAGGGTTTAGAGCTTAGTATTTTTTAGGTTTGGGGGTTTTTGGGTCTTTTTAGGGACTTTAAGGGTTAAGTGTTTCTTATGATTTTTTTGGGTGTAGGGTATAGGGCTTAGGGATTTTTTGTTTTTCTTTTAGAGGGGTTTTAAATTGTTTTTAGGATTTATCTTAGGTTTTATAGGATTTAGGATTTCTTATGGTTAGGGTTTAGGGTTTTAAGGTTTAGGATTTAGGGCTTTAGGTTAGGCTTTAGGTTTTTAGGTTTAGGATTTAGGGTTTTGGGTTTATGATTTAGCATTTTAGGTTTAGGATTTAGGGTTTTAGGTTTAGGGTTCAAGGCTTGGTTTTTTTTTTTTTTTTTTTTTTTTTTTTTTGTGTGTTTTTTATGATTTAGCTTATATGATTTAAGGATTTATAGGGTTTGGAGCTTACATTCTTTTAGGTTTAGGGGTTTTTGAGTTTATAGGGGTTTTAAGTTTAGGATTAGGGTTTTAGGTTAGGGTTTTCTGTTTAGGGACTAGGGTTTTTTTAGGTTTAGGGTTTAAGGTTATTGGTTTTATCTAGGTTTTTAGGGTTTAGTTCTTTGGATTTTTTAGATTAAGGTTTTTTTTTTTTGGATTTTATAGGCTTAAGCTTTAGGGATTTGGGGTTCTTTGTGTGTTTGTTAGGGTTTAGCATATATGTTTATGGGCTTTATTGTTTTAAGGGTTTATTTTAAGGTTCATAGAATTTAGGGTTTCTTAAGGTTTGGGTTTAGAGTTTCTTAGGGTTTTTAGGTTTAGGATATAGAGTTTTAGGTTACGGTTTAGGGTGTTTTAGGTTAAGGATTTTATCTAGGGTTTTAGAGTTTTATAGGTTTAGGGTTCAAGACGTATGGTTTTTTTTGTGTTTTTCTAGGGTTTAGCATTTACGATTTTGGGATTTATAGGGTTTGGAGCTTAGACTTTTTTAGGTTTAGGGGTTTTTAAGGTTTTCAAGGTTTAAGTATTTCTTATAGCTTTTTAGGGTTTAAGGTTTAGGCCTTAGGATTTTTCTTTTCTTCTGATTTTTAGGTTTAGGGTTTATGGTTTTGTAGGATTTTGTGTTTAGAGGTTAGGATTTTGTAGGGATTTTAAATGGTTTAGAGCTTAGAGTTTTTTTAGGTGTAGGGGTTTTTGGATTTTCTTAGTGTTTTTAAGTGTTAAGTGTTTCTTAGGGTTTTTTCTATTGATTAGGGTTTAGGGCTTTTTGTGTTTTTTCAGTTTAAGATTTATTTATTTTTTAGGATTTAGGGTTTAGAGCTTACGGTTTTGTAGAGGTTTTAAATGTTTTGTAGTGTTTATAAGATTTATGATTTCTTAAGGTCTAGGTTAGGGTTTCTTAGGGTTTTAGGTTTAGAATCGAAGGATTTAGGTTAGGGTTTAGTGTTTAGGGTTTATGGCTTCATGGTTTTTTAGGTCTAGGGTTTTAGGTTAAGGGTTTTATCTAGGGTTTTTACAATTTAGGGCTTTGGGTTTCGTAGGTTAAGGTTTTTAGAGTTTTATAGGTTTTGGTTTAGGGCTTAGTGTTTTTTGTGTATTTTAGGGTAAGCATATAAGATTTTGGGCTTGATAGGGTTTAAAGCTAAGAGTTTTTTAGGTTTAGGGTTTTTTTAATATTTTTAATGGTTAAGTGTTTCTTAGGGTGTTTTTAGGGTTTATGGTTTAGAGCTTAGGGTTTTGTAGGGGTTTTAAATGGTAATTACGGTTTATTTTAGGGTTTATATGATTTAGAGTTTCTCAAGGTTTTAGGTGTAGGATTGGAGTTTTAGGTTAGGGTTTAGGGGTTTGGGCTTAGGGTGTTTTTAAGTTTAAGGTTTTACCAATGCTTTAAGGGTTTAGGGTTTTGGGTTGTTTTTTGTTATGGTTTTTTAGGGTTTTATAGGTAAAGGGTTTAGGACTTAGGGTTTTTTTTTATGTTTTTTTGGGTTTAGCATATACAACTAAGACTTTATAGGGTTTTGAGCTTACAATTTTTTTAGGTTTAGGGTTTTTTTCAAGGTTAACTACTTCTTAGGGTTTTCTAGGGCTTAGGTCTTAGGGTTTTGGTGTGTTTTAAGGATTTAAGGTTTACAGATCTTTAGGATTAAGGCTATACAGCTTAGGGTTTTGTAGGGTTTTAAATGTTTTTTAGGGTTTATATTATGGTTTATAGGATTTAGGGTTTCTTAAGATTTAGGGTTTAGGGTATCTTAGGGATTTAGGTTTAGGATTTAGAGCTTTAGGTTAGGGTATAGGTTTTAGGGCTTAGGGTTTTTTTAGGTTTAGGGATTTGGGTTAAAGGCTTTATCTAGATTTTTAAGGTTTAAGGCTTTGGATTTTAAGGTTCCGGTCTTTTAGAGTTTTATAGGTATATGGCTTAGGGCTTAGTTTTTTTTTTTTTTTTTTTTTTGGTGTTTTAAGGGTTTCACATATACGATTTAGAGCTTTATAGGGTTTAGAGAATAGAGATTTTACGTTTAGGGATTTTTGATTTTTCTAGGGAATTTAAGGGTCTTAAATGGTGTTTAGTGTTTATAGGACTTAGGGTTTCATAAGGTTTAGGGTTTAGGGTTTTATAGGGTTTTAAATTTAGATTTAGGCTCTTAGGTTAGGGTTTATGGTTTAGGGCTTAGGGGTTTTTAGGCTTAGAATTTTAGGTTGAGGGTTTTATCTAGGTTTTTAGGGTTTAGGGATTTGGGTTTGTTAGGTTAAGGTTTTTTAGGCTTTTATAGGTTTAGTGTGTAGGGCTTAGGTTTTTGTAGGTTAAGGTTTTTGAGGGTTTTATAGATATGGCATTTAGGGCTTAGGTTTTTTTTGTGTGTTTTTAGGGTTTAGCATATACAATTTAGGTCTTTATAGGGTTTGGAGTTTAGAGTTTTTTAGGTCTAGGTGTTTTTGGGTTATTTAGGATTAAGTGTTTCTTAGGGGTTTTCAAGGGTTTAGCATAAACAATTTAGGGCTTATAGGGTTTAGATCTTATAGATTTTAGGGGTTTGGGGGGTTTTTAGTGTTTTGAAGGGCTTACGGTTTTGGGCTTAGGTTTTTTTTTTGTTTTTTTAGATTTAGGATTTAGGGCTTAGGGTTTTTTTAGGTTTAGGATTTTATGTTAAGGATTTAACTAGGTTTTTAGGTTTTTGGGCTTTGGAATTTTTAGATGAAGGTTTTTAGGGTTTAATAGATTTAGGATTTAGGGCTTAGGGTTTTTTGTATTTTTTAGAGTTTAGCATATATGATTTAGGGCTTTGTAGGGTTTAGAGCTTTGAGTTTTTTTAGGTTTAAGGGATTTTATATTTTTAGGGTTTTTAAGGGTTATGTGTTTATAAGGGTTTTTTAGGGCTTAGGGTTATTTTTAGGTTTAAGGTTATGGGTTAAGTGTTTTCTTAAGGTTTTTAGGGTTTAGGGCTTTGAGCTTTTTTGGTTATGATTTTTAAAGAATTTATAGGTTTAGTGTTTAGGTCTTAAAGTTTTTTTGTGTTTTTAGGATTTAACAAATACGATTTAGGGCCTTATAAGGTCTAGAGCCTAAAGTTATTTAGGTTTAGGGTTTTTAATGTTTATCTAAGGATTTGAGAGTTAAGTGTTTCTTAGGGTTTAGGGCTTAGGGTGATTTTATATTTTTTAGATGTAGGGTTTACGGATTTTTAGGATTTAGGGTTTATAGCTTAGGTTTTTGTAGGGATTTTAAATGGATTTTAGGGTTTATTTTAGGGTTTCATAGTGTATTAGGTTTAGGATTTAAGGTTTTAGGTTAGGATACAGAGTTTAGGACTTTTGTTTTTTTTAAGTTTAGGGTTTTAGGTTAAGGTTTTTACTAAGATTTTAGGGTTAAGGGCTTTGGTTTTTTAGATTAAGGTTTTATAGGGCTTTATATGTTTAGGGTTTAGGGCTAAGGGTTTTTTTTTGTCTTTTTTATGATTTAGTATATACGGTTTAGGGATTTGTAGCATTTAGAGCTTAGAGTTTTTTTAGGTTTAGGGGTTTTTTGGGTTTTAAGGGTTAAGTGTTTCTTAGGGTTTTTTAGGGTTTGGTGTTTTTGGGCTCAGGGTTTTTTGTGTTTTTTAGGTTGAGGGTTTCTAGATTTTTAGGATTTAGGGGTTAGAGCTTAGAGTTTTGAAGGGTTTTAAATGGTTTGCAGGGTTTATGGGATTTAGGATTTCTTAAGGTTTACTGTTTAGGGTTTCTTAGAGTTTTAGGTTAGGGTACAGAGTTTAGGCCTTAGTGGTTTTTTATGTTTAGGGTTTAAGGTTTGTGTTTAGGGTTTCGGGCTTAGGGATTTATAGGTTTAGGATTTTGGGCTTTTTGTGTTTCTTAGGGTTTAGCTTTGATGATTTAGGGCTTTATAGGGTTTTGAGATTAGTGCTTTTCAGGGTTCGGGGTTTCTGTATTTTTTAGGGTTTTTAAGGGTTAAGTGTTTCTTAGGGTTATTTAGGGTCTAGGGTTTATGCCTTAGGGTTTTTCTAAGTTTAGGGTTTAATGTTAGGGTTTACTGTTTTGGGCTTAGTGTTTTTTTAGGTTTAGGGTTTTAGGTTAAGGGTTTTATTTGGGTATTTAGGCTTTAATAATTTGGGTTTGTTAGGTTAAGGGTTTTTAGGGTTTTATAGTTTTAGGGTTTAGGGCTTATGATTTTTTTATTTTTTTTTTGTGTTTTTTAGGGTTTAGCATATATGATTTAAGGCTTCATAGGGTTTTGAGGTTAGAGTTTTCTAAAGTTAGGGTTTCTGTATTTTTTAGGGTTTTTAATGGTTGAGTGTTTCTTAGGGTTTATGGTTTAGAGCTTAGGGTTTTTTAGGGGTTTTAAGAATATTTTTATGGTTTATTTTAGGGTTCATAGGATATAGGTTTTCTTATGGTTTAAGATTTAGAATTTCTTAGGGTTTTAGGTTTAGGATTTAGGATTTTCGGTTAGGGTTATGGGGTTAGTGTTATAGGTTAAGGGTCTTATCTATGTTTTTAAGGTTTAGGGATTTAGGTTTTTTGGGTTATAGGTTTAGGGTATAGGGCTTAGGGTTTTTTGGTGTTTTTTAGGATTTAGCATATACAATTTAAGGCTTCATAATGTTTAGAGCCTAGAGCTTTTTCGATTACGGGATTTTTGGGTTATTTAGGATTTTTAAGGCTAAAGTTTTTCTTATGTTTTTTATGGTTTATGATTTAGGGCTTACGGTTTTTTTGTGTGTTTTTTGGTTTAGGGTTCATCAATTATTAGGATTTAGGTTTTTAGGTTAGGGTTTAGGTTTAAGATTTACTGTTTTAGGTTATGGTTTAGGGTTTACGCCTTAGAGGCTCTTTAGGTTTATGGATTTTTAGGATTTAGGGTTTAGAGAATAGGGTTTATTTTAGTGTTTGTAGGGTTTAGGTTTTCTTTAGGTATTAGGTTTAGTGTTTCTTATGGTTTAGGTTCAGTATTTAGGGTTTTTGGTTAAGGTTTAGGGTTAAGGGCTTAGGGTGGGTTTTTTAGGTTTAGGGTTTTAGGTAAAGGGTTTTATCTAGGTTTTTAGGGTTTAGGGCTTTAGGTATTTAGGTTAATGTTTTTTAGGGTTTTCTAGGTTTAGGGTTTAGGGTATAGGGTTTTTCAGGATTTAGCTTATATGATTTATGACTTTGTAGGGTTTAGAGCTTATAGTTTTTTAGGTTTAGGATTTATAAGGATTAAGTGTATCTAAGGGTTTTTTAAGATTTAGGGTTTAGGGCTTAAAGTATTTTTTTTATGTCTTTTAGGTTTAGGGTTTACGGATTTTCATGATTTAGGGATTAGAGATTCGTGCTTTGTAGGTGTTTATATGGTTTTTAGGGTTTATTTTAGGGTTTATATGATTTAGGTTTAGGGTTTCTTGGGGTTTTCAATTAGGGATTTAGCTTAAGGGTTTTATCTATTATCTGAGGTTTTATGCCTTTGGGTTTTTTTGTGTGTTTTTAGGGTTTAGCATAATTGATTTGGGGCTTTATACGGTTAAGAGCTTAGAGATTTTTAGGTTTAGGGTTTTTTGGGTTTTTTTTTTAAGGTTTTTAAGCGTTAAGTGTTTCTAGGGTTTTTGATGGTTTAGGGTTTAAGGTTGAGGGTTATTTTGTGTTTTTAAGGTTTAGGGTTTACATATTTTTAAAATTAAGGATTCAGAGCTTAGTTTTTTAGGGGTTTTAAATTGTTTTTAGGGATTATACGATTTAAGGTTTCTTTGGGTTTTAGTTTATGTGTTTTATCTAGATTTTAAGGGTTTAGGGCTTTGATTTTTTTAGGTTTAGGGTTTTAGTTTATGTGTTTTATCTAGGTTTTAATGGTTTAGGGCATTAGGTTTTTTAGGATTTAATAGGTTTAGGGTTTTTTTGTGTTTCTTAGGATTTAGCATATACGATTTAGGGCATGATAGGATTTAGAGCTTAGAGTTTTTTAGGTTTAGGGGTTTTTGGATTCTTTTATAGTTTTAATGGTTAAGTGTTTCTTAGTGTTTTTTAGGGTTTTTTGTGTTTTAAGTTTATGGTTTATGGATTTGAAGGATTTAGGGTCTAGATCTTAGGGTTTTTAGGGGTTTTAAATGGATTTCAGGGCTTATTTTAAGGCTATCAGATTTAGGGTTTCTTAATAAGATTAGGGTTTTGGGTTTTTAGGTTTAGGATTTAGGGATTTATGTTAGGGTTTAGGGTTGTTTTAGGTTTAAGGTTTTTGTTTAAGGATTTTATCCAGGGTTTTAGTGTTTTATATGTTTAGGATTAAAAAATTAGGGTTTTTTTTTGTGTTTTTTAGGGTTTCACATATAATATTTTGGGATTTATAGTGTTTGGACCTTAAACCTTTTTAGGTTTAGGGGTCCTTAGGATTTTCAAGGTTTAAGTGTTTCTTACGATCTTTTTAAGGTTTAGGCCTTAGGGTTTTTTTTTCAATCTGATTTTTAGGTTTAGGGTTTTTCGTTTTTTAGGATTTAGTGTTTAGAGGTTAGGGTTCTGTAGGGTTTTAAATGGTTTAGAGCTTAGAGTATTACTAGGTGTAGGAGTTTTTGGGTTTTCTTAGTGTTTTTAAGGGTTAAATGTTACTTAGGGTTTTCTATTGATTAGGGTTTAGGGTTTTTTTTTGTATTTTTTAAGATTAAGATTTATGGATTTTTTAGGATTTAGGTCTTAGAGCTAAGGGTTTTGTAGAGGTTTGAAATGCTTTGCAGTGTTTATATGAGGGTTTATAGGATTTATGGTTTCTTAAGTTCTAGGATTTAGGGTTTCTTAGGGTTTTAGGTTTAGAATCTAAGGATTTAGGGCTTAGGGCTTCATGTTTTTTTAGGTCTAGGATTTTAGGTTAAGGGTTTTATTAGGGTTTTAATGGTTTAGGGCTTTGGGTTTTTTAGGTTAAGATTTTTTGGAGTTTTATAGGTTTATGGTTTAGGGCTTATGAATTTTATGTATTTTAGGGTTAAGCATATAAGATTTAGGGCTTGATAGGGTTTAGAACTTCGAGTTTTTTAGGTTTAGGCGTTTTTTAGGGTTTTTAAGGGTTAGGCGTTTCTAAGGGTTTCTAGTTTATAGCTTAAGTGTTTTAAATGGTATTTAAGGTTTATTTTAGGGTTTAGAGAATTTAGGAATTCTTAAGGTTTAGGGTTTAGGGTTTCTTAAGGTTTTAGGTATAGGATTTAGAGTTTTAGGTTAGGGTTTAGGGCTTGGGATTTTAGGTTAAGGGTTTTATTTAGGTTTTTAGTTTTTAGGGCTTTGGGTTTTTTAGGTTAAGGGTTTGTAGGATTTTATAGGTTTAGGGTTTAAGGCTTAGGGTTTTATGAGGTTTAGGGGGTTTAATTTTTAGGGTTGTTAAGGGTTTAGTGTTTCTTAGGTTTCTCAAGTTTGTCAGGGTGTAGTGATTTTTTTGTATTTTTTAGGTTTAGGGTTTACATATTTTTAGGATTAAGGGTTTCGAGCTTAGGGATTTTAGGTGTTTTAAATGGGGTTTAGGGTTTATTTTAGGATTTATAGGATTTAGGGTTTCTTAAAGGTTAGGGTTTAAGGTTTCTTCGGGTTTTAGGTTTAGAATTTAGGGTTTTAGGTTAAGTTTTAGGGTTTAGGGCTTTGGGTTTTTCTTATGTTTATGTTGTTAGGTTAAGGTTCTTATCTAGGTTTTTAGGGTTTAGGGCTTTCTTTTTTTTAGGTTAATGTTTTTAGGGTTTTATAGGTTTAGGATTTAGGGATTTTTTCCATTTTTTATGGTTTAGCATATATAATTTAGGGCTGTATAGTGTATAGAGCTTAGAAGTTTTTAGGTTTAGGGGGTTTTTGAGGTTTTTAATCATTAAGTGTTTCTTAGGGTTTAAGGCTTTCAATTTTTTGTGTTTTTTAGGTTTAGGTTTTACAGATTTTTAGATTTTAAGGTTTAGTGGTTCGGGTTTTGTAGGGGTTTTATATGGTTTTTAGGTACAATATAAGGGTTTTGCAGGATTTAGGGTGTTTAAAGGTTTAGGGTTTAGGTTTTCTTAGGGTTCTAGGTTTAGCATTTAGGTTTTAGGTTAGGGTTTAGGGCTTTTGGATTTTTAGGTTTAGTTTTTTTGGGATTATGTATGATTAGGGTTTAGGGCTTAGGGATTTTTTGTGCGTGTTTTTAGGGTTTAGGATATACGATATAGGGGTTTATGGGGATTAGAGCTTACCATTTTTTAGGTTAGGGGTTTTTGTATTTTTTAGTGTTTTTAAGGGTTGTGTGTTTCTTAGGGTTTAGGTTTTTTTTCCTGTGCTTTTAGGTTAGGGTTTACGGAGTTTTAGGATTTAGGGTTTTTTGGGGGTTTTAAATGGTCTTTATGGTTTATTTTAGGATTTATAGGACTTAGAGATTATTAAGGTTTAGGGTTTCTTAGGCATTTATGTTAGGGTTTAGGGTTTATGGCTTTGGGTTTGGTTAGGTTTAGGGTTTAAGTTTAAGGGTTTTATATGAGATTTTGGGGTTTAAGGCTTTGGGTTTTTTTAGGGTTTTATAGGTTTAAAGTTTAGGGCTTAGGGTTTTTATTGTGTTTTTTAGGGTTTAGAATGTACGATTTAGGGCTTTATAGGGTGTAGAGCTTAGAGTTTTGTAGGTTTCGGGGTTATTGGGTTTTTCAGGGTTTCTAAAGGTTAAGTGTTTCTTAGGATTTTTTAGGGTTTAGGGTTTAGGGCTGAGGGTTTTTTTTTCGGTTGAGGGTTTTTAAATTTTTAGGATTCAGGGTTTAGAGCTTAGGGTTTTTAGGGTTTATAGAATTTAGGGTTTTTTAAGGTTTAGGGTTTAGGGTTTCTTAAGGTTATAGGTTTAGGGTTTAGAATTTTATGTTAGGGTTTACGATTTAGGGCATAGGTCTTTTTTTAGGTTTAGGGTTATAGGTTAAGGGTTTTATCTAGGATTTTAGGGTTTAGGGCATTGGGTTTTATTAGGTTAATGTTTTTTAGGGTTTTATAGTTTTAGGGCTTAGGATTTTTTTTTTTTGTATTTTTTAGCGTTTAGCATATATGATTTAGGTCTTTATAGGGTTTAGAGCTTAGCTTCTTATTTTTTTTAGGTTTATGGGTTTTTGGATTCTTTAAGGTTTTTAAGGGTTAAGTGTTTCTTAGGGTTTTTTAAGGTTTAAGGTTTAGGGCTTTGGGTTTTGTTGTGATTTTTATGTTTAGGGTTTACAGAGTTTTAGTATTTAGCATTTAGAGCTTAGGGTATTTTAGGTGTTTTAAATGGTCTTTATGGTTTATTGAAGGATATATAGGATTTAGGGATTCTTAAGGTTTAGGGTTTCTTAGGGATTTATGTTAGGGTTTAGGGTTTATGGCTTAGGATTTTGTTAGGGTTAGGGTTTTAGGTTAAGGGTTTTATTTGGGATTTTGGGGTTTAAGGCTTTGGGGGTTTTAGGGTTTTATAGGTTTAAGGTTTAGGCCTTAGTTTTTTTTTTTTTTGTGTTTTTTAGGATTTAGCATATACTATTTAGGGCTTTATAGGGTTTAGAGCTTAGAGTTTTTTAGGTTTAGGGGTTATTGGGTGTTTTAGGGTTTTTAAGAGTTAAGTGTTTCTTAGGGTTTTTTAGGGTTTGGGGCTTAGGGTTTTTTTTTCCGGTTTTGGGTTTTAAAATTTTTAGGATTTATGGTTGCTTAGGATTTTTAGGGAGTTTTAGAGGTTTTAAATGGTTTTTAGGGTTTATTTTAGGGTTTTTAGGATTTAGGGTTTCTTAAAGTTTAGGGTTTAGGGTTTCTTAGGGTTATAGGTTTGAGATTTAGAGTTTTAGTATAGGTTTTAGGGTTTAGGGCTTATGTTTTTTTGTAGGTTTAGGGTTATAGGTTAAGGGTTTTATCTAGTATTTTGGGCTTAGGGCTTTGGTTTTTTTTAGGGTTTTATAGGTTTAGGGTTTAGGGCTTAGGCTTTTTTTTTTTGTGTGTGTGTTTTTTAGCATTTAGCATATATGATTTAGGGCTTTATAGGGTTTAGAGGTTAGCTTCTTTTTTTTTTAGGTTTAAGGGATTTTGGATTTTTCAAGGTTTTTAAAGGTTAAGTGTTTCTTAGGGTTTTTAAGGTTTAAGGTTTAGGGGTTTTGTGTTTTGTTGTGTTTTTTATATTTAGGTTTTATAGATTTTTAGGATTTAGGGTTTAGAGTTTAGTGTTTTGTAGGGGTTTTAAATTGTTTTTATTGCTTATGGGATTTAGGGTTTCTTAAGTTTTAGGGTTTAGGGTTTATTTGGGTTTTAGGTTTAGGATTAAGATTTTACGTTTAGGGTTTAGGGCTTAGGGTTTTTAAGGTTTAGGGTTTTAAGATAAGGGTCTTATCTAGTTTAGGGTTTAAAGCTTTGGGTTTTTTAGTCTAAGATTTCTTAGGATTTTATAGGTTTAGGATTTTATCTTGGTTTTTTTTTTTTTTTGGTTTAGTGTTTTATCTAGGTTTTTAGGGTTTAAGTCTTTGGGTTTTTTTGGTAAGGTTTTTTAGGATTTTATAGGTTTAGGGTTCAGGGATTTGGGTTTTTCAAGATTTTTTTATTTGTGTTGCATATACAATTTAGGGCTTTATAGGGTTTAGAGCTTTGAGTTTTTTTAGGTTTAGGGGTGTTTGGGTCTTTTAAGGATTTTTAAGGGTTAAGTGTTTTTAGGGCATAGGGTATAGGGCTTATGGGTTTTTTGTGTTTTTTTAGGGTTCACGGAATTTTAGGATTTAGGGTTTATATCTTAAGATTTTTAGGGGTTTTAAATTGTTTTTAGGGTTTGTTTTAGGTTTTATAGGATTTAGGGTTTCTTATGGCTAGGGTTTAGGGTTTCTTAGGGTTTTTAGGTTTAGGTTTTAGGGTGTTAGGTTAGGGTTTAGGGTTTTAGGTTTAGGATTTAGGATTTTAGGTTTAGGATTTAGCGTTTTAGGTTTAGGATTTAGGGTATTAGCTTTAGCGTTCAAGGCTTAAATATTTTTTGTGTGTTTTTTAGGATTTATCTAATATTATTTACGGGTTTATAGGGTTTAGAGCTTAGACTCTTTTAGGTTTAGTGGTGTTTAAGTTTTTAGGGGTTTTAAATTTAGGATTTATTGTTTTAGGTTAAGGTTTAGTGTTTAGGGCCTTGGGTTTTTTTAGGTTTAGGGTGTAAGGTTTATTGGTATTTTCTAGGTTTTTAGGGTTTAGTTCTTTGGATCTTTTAGATTATGGTTTTTTTTTTTTTGGATTTTATAGGTTTAAGCTTTAGGGATTTGGGGTTCTTTGTGTGTTTGTTAGGGTTTAGCATATACAATTTAGGGCTTTATAGGGTTTAGAGCTTAGAATTTTTTAGATTTAGGGGTTTTTGGGTCTTTTTAGGATTTTTAAGGGTTAAGTGTTTCTTAGGGCGTAGCGTATAGGGCTTAGGGATTTTTTGTGTTTGTTTTAGGGTTCGCGGAATTTTAGGATTCAGGGTTCAGATCTTAGGATTTTTAGGGGTTTTAAATTGTTTTTAGGGTTTGTTTTTTGTTTTGTAGGATAAAGGGTTTCTTAAGGTTAGGGTTTAGGGTTTCTTCGGGTTTTTATGTTTTGGATTTAGGGTGTTAGGTTAGGGTTTTGGGTTTTAGGTTTAGGATTTAGCATTTTAGGTTTAGGATTTAGGGTATTAGTTTTAAGGTTCAAGGCTTAAATTTTTTTTGTGTGTGTTTTTTAGGGTTTAACTTATATGATTTACGGATTTATAGGGTTTAGAGCTTAGACTCTTTTAGGTTTAGTGGTGTTTGAGTTTTTAGGGGTTTTAAGTTTAGGATTTTGGGTTTTAAGTTAGGGTTTAGTGTTTAGGGCCTAGGGTTTTTTTAGGTTTAGGGTTTAAGGTTAGTGGTTTTATCTAGGTTTTTAGGGTTTGGTTCTTTGGGTTTTTTACATTAAGGGTTTTTTATTTTATTTTATAGGTTTCGGCTTTAGGGATTTGGGGTTCTTTATGTGTTTGTTAGGGTTTAGCATATACGATTATGGGCTTTATTGTTTTAAGGGTCTATTTTAGGATTTATAGGATTTATTAGGGTTTTTAGGTTTAGGATATAGAGTTTTAGGTTACGGTTTAGGGTTTTTTAAATTTAGGGTTTTAAGTTAAGAATTTTATCTAGGGTTTTAGAGTTTTATTGGTTTAGGGTTCAGGACTTATGGTTTTTTTTTTTGTGTTTTTTTAGGGTTTAGAATATACGATTTAGGGATTTATAGGGTTTGGAGCTTAGACTTTTCTAGGCATAGGGATTTTTTAGGTTTTCAAGATTTAAGTGTTTCTTACTACTTTTTAGGGTTTAGGGTTTAGGCCTTCGGGTTTTATTTTTTCCTGATTTTTAGTTTTAGGGTTTATGGTTTTTTAGGATTTAGTGTTTAGAGGTTATGGTTTTGTAGGGGATTTAAATGGTTTAGAGCTTAGAGTTTTTTTAGGTGTAGGGGTTTTTGGGTTTTCTTAGTGTTTTTAAGGGTTAAGTGTTTATAAGGATTTTCTATTGATTAGGATTTAGGGCTTTTTTTTTTTGTGTTTTTTCAGTTTAAGATTTATGTATTTTTTAGGATTTAGGGTTTAGAGCTTAGGGTTTGGTAGAGGTTTTAAACGCTTTGTAGTGTTTATATTAGGGTTTATAAGATTTATGGTTTTGTAAGGTCTACGGTTTAGGGTTTCTTAGAATTTTAGGTTTAGAATCTAACGATTTAGGGTTTAGGGTTTAGAGCTTCATGCTTTTTAGGTCTAGGGAGGGTTTTTGGTTAAGGGTTTTTACGGTTTAGGGCTTTGGGTTTTTTGGATTAAGGTTTTTAGGGTTCAGGGCTTAGGGTTTTTTTTTTGTGTTTTTCTGGGTTTGTCATAGATAATTTCGGGCTTTATAGGGTATAGAGGTTAGTGTTTTTTAGGTGTAGGGGCTTTGAGGTTTTAGGGTTTTTAAGGGTTATGTGTTTCTTAGTGTTTAAGGCTTTCTGTTTTTTGTGTTTTTTAGGTTTAGCTTTTAAGGATTTTTCAGGTTTAGGCTTTAGAGTTTAGGGTTTTGTAGGAGTTTTATTTGGTTTTTAGGGATTATATAAGGGTTTAACGGATTTAGGATTTTTTAAGGTTTAGGGTTTAGGGTTTCTTTAGGTTTTAGGTTTAGCATTTAGGTTTTAGGTTAGGGTTTAGGGCTTTTGGATTTTTAGGATTATGGTTTTTAGGATTTTGTATGATTAGGGTTTAGAGCTTTTGGATTTTTAGGATTATGGTTTTGAGGATTTTGTATGATTAGGGTTTAGGGCTTAGGGTTTTTGTTTTGTGTTTTTGGGGTTTATAGGGTTTAGTGCTTACAATTTTTTAGGTTTAGGGGTTTTTGTATTCTTTAGAGTTTTTAAGAGTTAAGTGTTTCTTAGGGTTTTATAGGGTTTAGGGTTTCGGGCTTAGGGTTTTTTTGGTGTGTTTTTATGTTAGGGTTTATGGATTTTGAACATTTAGGGTTTAGAGCTTACGGTTTTTTTGGTGTTTTAAATGGTCTTTATGGTTTTTTTTAGGATTTGTAGGATTTAGGGATTCTTAAGGTTTAGGATTTCTTAGGGATTTATGTTAGGGTTTAGGGTTTTGTTAGGTTTAGGGTTTTAGGTTAATGGTTTTATTTGGGATTTTGGGGTTTAAGGCATTGCGGTTTTTATGGTTTTTAGGGATTTATAGGTTTAAGGTTTAGGGCTTAGGGTTTTTCTTGTGTTCTTTAGGGTTTAGCGTATATGATTTAGGGCTTTATAGGGTTTAGAGCTTAGAGTGTTTTAGGTTTAGGGGTTCTTGGGTTTTTTAGGGTTTTTAAGGGTTAAGTGTCTCTTAGGGTTTTTTAGGATTTAGGGCTCAGGTTTTCTGTTTCCGGTTTACGGTTTTTAAATATTTAGGATTTATGGTTTGGAGCATAGGGTTTTTATGGAGTTTTCGGGGTTTTAAATGGTTTTTAGGGTTTAGTTTAGGGTTTATAGGATTTAGGGTTTCTTAAAGTTTAGGGTTTCTTAGGGTTGTAGGTTTGGGATTTAGGGTTTTGGGTTAGGTTTTACGGTTTATGGCTTAGTTTTTTTTTAGGTTTAGGGTTATAGGTTAAGGGTTTTATCTAGGATTTTAGGGTTTAGGGCTTTGGGTTTATTTAATTTAATGTATTTTAGGGTTTTATAGGTTTAGGATTTGGGGCTTAGTTTTTTTTTTGTGTGTTTTTTAGCATTTAGCATATATATGATTTAGGGTTTTAGAGGGTTTAGAGCTTAGATTCTTTTTTTTTAGGTTTAAGGGATTTTGGATTTTTTTTTTCTTTTAAGGGTTCAATGTTTCTTAGGGTTTTTTAAGGTTTATGGTTTAGGGGTTTGATTTTTGTTGTGTTTTTTGTGTTTAGGGTTTACAGATTTTTAGGATTTATGGTTTAGAGCCTAGGGTTTTTTAGGTGTTTTAAATGGTCTTTATGGTTTATTTTAGGATTTAGGGATTCTTAATGTTTAGGGTTTCTTAAGGATCTATGTTAGGGTTTATAGAATTTATGGTTTTTTAGGTTTTAGGGTTTAGGGTTTCTTTGGGTTTTAGGTTTAGGATTAAAATTTTCGGTTTAGGGTTTTTTTAAGGTTTATGGTTTTAGGTTAAGGGTATTATCTAGTTTAGGCTTTAAGGCTTTGGGTTTTTTAGGCTAAGTTTTCTTAGGATTTTATAGGTTTAGGGTTTTATCTTGGTTTTTTTAGGTTTAGGGTTTTATCTAGGTTTTTAGGGTTAAAGTCTTTGGGTATTTTACATAAGGTCTTTTAGGATTTTATAGGGTTAGGGTTTAGGGCTTAGGGTTTTTTTTTTTTTTTTTTTTTATTATTTGTGTTTTTTATGGTTTAGCATATACAATTTAGGGCTTTATGGGGTTTAGAGTTTAGAGTTTTTTAGGTTTAAGGGTTTTTAGGTCTTTTTAGGGTTTTTAAGGGTATAGGGCTAAGGGATGTTTTGTAATTTTTTTTTAGGGTTCACGGATTTTTAGGATTTAGGGTTTAGATCTAAGGATTTTTAGGGTTTTAAAATTCTTTTTAGGGTTTGACTTAGGTTTTATAGGATTTAGGGTTTCTTAAGGTTAGGGTTTAGGGTTTCTTAGGATTTTTAGGTTTAGGATTTAGGATATTAGGTTAAGGTTTAGGGTTTTAGGCTTAGGATTTAGGGTTTTAGGTTTAGGATTAAGGGTTTTAGGTTTAGGATTAAGGGAATTAGGTTTAGGGTCTTGGGATTTTTTAAGTGTGTTTTTTACGATTTAGCTTATGTGATTTATGGATTTGTAGGGTTTGGAGCCTAGACTCTCTTAGGTTTCGGGGTTTTGAGTTTTTATGGGTTTTAGGTTGAGGATTTAGGGTTTTAGGTTAGGGTTTAGTGTTTAGGGCCTAGGGTTTTTTTAGGTTTAGGTTTTAAGGTTAATGGTTTTACCTAGATTTTTAGGGTTTACTGCTTTGGGTTCTTTAGACTAAGGTTGTTTTGGATTCTATAGGTTTAGGCTTTAGGGATTTAGAGTTCTTTGTGTGTTTGTTAGGGTTTAGAATATACGATTAAGGGCTTTATTTTTTTAAGGGTTTATTTTAGGGTTTATAGAATTTAGGGTTTCTTAGGGTTTTTTAGGTTTAGGATATAGAGTTTTAGGTTATGGTTTAGGGTTTTAGGTTAAGGATTTTGATCTAGGTTTTTAGGGTTTTATAGGTTAACGGTTCAAGACTTAGGGTTTTTTTTTGTGTTTTTTTAGGGTTTAGCATATACGATTTAGGGATTTATAGGGTTTGGAGGTTTGACTTTTTTAGGTTTAGGGGTTTTAAAGGTTTTCAAGGTTTAAGTGTTTCTTACGACTTTTTAGGGTTTAGTGTTTAGGCCTTGGGGGTTTTTTTCCTTCTATTTTTTAGGTTTAGGGTTTATAGTTTTCTAGGATTTAGTGTTTAGAGGTTAGGGTTTTGTAGGGGTTTTAAATGGTTTAGAGCTTAGAGGTTTTTTAGGTTTAGGGGTTTTTAGGTTATCTTAGTATTTTTAAGGGTTAAGTGTTTCTTAGGGCTTTCTATTGATTAGCGTTTAGGGGTTTTTTTTTTTCAATTAAAGATTTATGAATTTTTTAGGATTTAGGGTTTAGAGCTTAGGGTGATGTAGAAGTTTTAAATGCTTTGTAGTGTTTATATTAGGGTTTATAAGATTTATGGTTTCTTAAGGTCTTGGGTTTAGGTTTCTTAGTTTTTTACGTTTAGAAAGTAAGGATTTAGGTTAGGGTTTAGGGTTTAGGGCTTCATGTTTTTTTAGGTCTTGTGTTTTAGATTAAAGGTTTTATCTAGGATTTTTATGGTTTAGGGCATTAGGTTTTTTAGGTTAATGGTTTTTAGGGTTTTATATGTTTTCTGTTTAGAGCTTAGGGTTTTTTTGTCTATTTTAGGGTTAAGCATATAAGATTTAGGGCTTGATAGGGTTTAAAGCTTAGTGTTTTTTAGGTTTAGGGTATTATAGGATTTTTAAGGGTTAAGTGTTTCTTAGTGTTTCTGGTTTAGAAATTGGGGTTTTAAATGGTTTTTTAGGTTTATTTTAGGGTTTATAGGATTTAGAGATTCTTAAGGTTTAAGGTTTAGAGTTTCTTATGGTTTTAGGTTTAGGATTTAGAGTTTTAGGTTAGGGTTTAGGGCTTAAGGTTTTTTAGGTTTAGGGTTTTAGGTTAACGGTTTTATTTAGGTTTTTAGGTTTTAGGGCTTTGGGTTTTTTAGGTTAAGGGTTTGTAGGAGTTTATAGGCTTAGGGTTTAGGGCTTAGGGTTTTTTTTTTTATGTATTGTAGGGTTTAGTATATACGATTTAGGGCTTTATAGGGTTTTGAGCTTAGAGTTTTTTTAGGTTTAGGGGTTTTTGGGTTTTTAGGGGTTTTAAGGGTTAAGTGTTTCTTAGGTTTCCCAGGGTTTAGAAATTATTTTTATTTTTTAGGTTTAGGGTTTACATATTTTTAGTATTTAGAGTTTCAAGCTTATGGATTTTAGGAGTTTTAAATGGGGTTTAGGGTCTTTTTTAAGATTTATAAGATTTAGGGTTTCTTAAGGTTTAGGGTTTAGGGCTTCTTCGAGTTTTAGGTTCAGGATTTAGGGTTTTAGGTTAGGGTTTAGGGTATAGGGATTAGGGTTTTTTTTATGTTTAGGTTCTTAGGTTAAGGTTCTTATGTAGATTTTGAGGGTTTAAGGCTTTGGGTTTTTTAGGTAAAGGTTTTTATGGTTTTATAGGTTTAGGGTTTAGAGCTTAGAGTTTTTGATGTTTAGGGGTTTTTGGTTTTTCGGGTTTTAAGGGTTAAGTGTTTCTTAGGACTTTTTAGGATTTAGGGTTTAGGGCTTTAGATTTTTTTTTAATTTTTAGGTTCAGGGTTTATAGAGTTTTAGGATTTCAGATTTAGAGTTTAGGGTTCGTAAGGGTTTTAAGTGGTTGTTTGGGTGTATTTTAGGGTTTATAGGATTTTGGGTTTCTTAAGGTTTAGGTTTAGAAATCAGGGTTTAAGGTAAGGGTTAAGGGTTTAGGGCTTAAGGATTTTTTAGGTTTAGGGATTTAGGTTAAGGGTTTTATCTATGTTTTTTAGGATTTAGGGCTTTGGGTATTTTAGATTAAGGGTTTTTAGGATTTTTTAGGTTTAGGGTTTAGGGCTTTTTTGTGTTTTTTAGGGTTTAGTTTATACGATTTAGGGTGTTATCGGGTTTAGAGCTTTGAGTTTTTTTAGGTTTAATAGATTTTATATTTTTAGGGTTTTTAAGGGTTAAGTATTTCTTAGGGTTTTTTAGGGTTAAGTGTTTTTTTTTTTTTTGGTTTTTAGGATTAGGGTTTCGTGCTTAGGTTTTTGTAGGGGTTTTAAATGATTCTTAGGATTTATTTTAGAATTTATAGGATCTAGGGTTTACGATTTTGGGTTTAAGTTTAGGGTTTAGGGTTTAGGTCTTAGGTTTTTTTTAGGTTTAGGGTTTTAGGTTAAGGGTTTTATCTAGGGTTTTAGGGTTTAGGGCTTTGGATTTTTTGGGTTAAGGTTTTTCTCGGTTTTGTAGGTTTATAGTTTAGGGCTGAGGGTTTTTTTTTTTAATGTTTTTTAAGGTTTAGCATATAGTATAGTGTTTAGAGCTTAGTGTTTTTTAGGTTTGGGGGTTTTTGGGTTTTTTAGGGTTTTTTAGAGTTAAGTGTTTCATAGGGTTTTTTTATGGGTTTATGGTTTAGAGGTAGTTATGCTTTATTTTAGGGTTTATATGATTTAGAGTTTCTTAAGATTTTAGGTGTAGGATTAGAGTTTTTTTTATTTTTTTATTTTTTATTTGAATGACCCTTGGAGGGGTCAGGGGCTTAGTAACACCCCCAGGCCTTAGCATATATAGAAAATAAAAATACATGGAGGGGGGCATAAACCTTACCTCCTCAAAGGTGGAGTAAGACTTGGTAGCCTACTAGGCAAAGCTTGTCGGTTCTCCAACTCTTCTCCAAAAGCAAAGAAACCTATCATCTAAGCACCTATATGAGAGGACTCCTCACGATACAAAGATTCTAGGAAAGCTTAAACGAGGGAGACTCTCCCTTTACAATATAGGAAATGAATTCTATCCTACCGAAAGAGACTCTAAAATATGACTGGGAGGTCATCAGAAAGAGGCCTAGGGGATTATGTTCCACCTTAAGTCTCCTTAAAGAATGACCTCTCAAGGAGGTTCTTTAATTCTCTTCACTTTCCTTCTTCTGAAGTTTACCATACCTGCCAGGTCTTGTTGGAAGTAGGCTGCTGCCAATTTGGGGAGCTGCTGAGTGTTGGAATATATTGGCAAGAGAATCAGCAACATAGTTGGCCTCTTTAAGAGTGTGATTACATTTAACTTGAGTGAGTTGATTAGCAATGTGTTGTAACTTCTGTATCTGACTGTAAAGGCTCCATAGTGTTGTTGTGCTGCTCTTAAACCAATCCACAAGAAGTTGTGAGTCAACCTTTAGTATTACCTTATTATATCTTAGATTAACACACCAAGATAAGCCCAAGATAGCTGCCTCCACCTCAGCTTGGTTATTAGTTCCTTCTCCCTAAGGAGTTGAGAAAGCAAGGATCAGTTCTCCATTTTTGTTTTTGATGATACCTCCAGCTCCTATGCTGCCTGGATTGTTTAAGGCACTCCTATTAGTGTTGATTTTAACCCATTCATCTGGGGTCTAGTCCACTGCACAATAGTGATCTTGGTGTCATGAAAGCAGTTTTCAATGAGAGTGCAGATTCTTTTCCATTCCAGTGGCCAGATGATGTATGGGAAGGCAGTCTACAGCAGATTGAAAGTGTCTAGCATCACCAGGAATTTGACTCTTGCAATGCTAGATTGTTTGCCCCCATACTTCTTGGAGCACCTATTCTTCCAAATGCTCCAATAGATGAAAATGGGAGTAGATTGAAGGATAAGCTTGTGAGCTTCATTAGTGTGTATAGTATTCCACCATCTCATGATCATATTTCTAAGGGGCAACTGGTCAGTTTGAATTCCCAGTGAAACTGCAAAGTAATTCCAAATCTTTTTGGCAAATGTACCTGTGTTGAAGGTATTTTCAATGGTATCAACACCTGGAGATTTGCAGTAATAGCAAATCCCTAGTTCAATTCCAAAATTGGCCAGCCTTTCATTGGTGGGAAGTTTGCCCCGTATTGCTCTCCACAGAAGGAAGGTGCATTTAAAAGGGATTCTTTTGTGCCAAGTATAAATGTTGATCTTGGTTTCCTCCCTGGTAGTTTTGATGCTATTCCATGAAGAAGACACAAAGAAGAGTCCAGTTGCACTGAGTGTCCACACTGCCTGATCAGAATGTTCTTGCTGCAGCTGTATCTAGATGGATAAAATCTTGTGGACCAGGTTTTGGAGAACAAGTTGGTTCAGCTTTATCAAGTTCCACTGACCATTCTCCATAAAATCTGCAATCCTTTCATTGTTGAATCTTTTGCTGGTGTTGCTGTAATGAGCTAAGGGGCCAACACCTAGCCAACTATCCCACCAAAAGAAGCTTGAACCATTTTTGAGTTTCCATAGAATGTGTTTCTCCACAGTATGCTTGTTCCTCATCATTCTCCATGCCTGTGAATCTCCTGTATCCTACTTTTTACTAACAGGATTTGATCTTTGACAATACTTAGCTTTAAGGAACTCACCCCATAAGGTTTGCCTTGTTATGAAAATCCACCATTGCTTGAATTGGAAGGCCTGACACACATCTTTCATGAGCTTAACATCAATCCCTCTCTCTGCATAAGGAAAGCTTAAGTTCTTCCAAGATGCCCAATGATATTTTTTCTTGTCATCCCTCCAACCCCAAAAGAAATCAGCCATAATCTGCTGTATTTGTTTAGTGATAGTAGAAGGAGGAGTAGCAGCAACTAGTAAATGGATGGGGAGAGATTTGAGAACATGCTTTATCAAGACCACCTTACCTTCATAGCTCAATATTCTAGGTTGCCAACCTATGATTTCATTAACCACTTTGTTGATGATATCAGAAAAGTGGACAATCTTGGACCTCCCTAGGAATAAAGGGCATCCAAGGTAAGAAATAGGGGCATCTTTCTGATAAAATCCAGTGTACTTCCTTATTCTATCACAGGTTGTTTTGAAGGCATTGGAATGAAGAAAGAAGTGACTTTTAGCTTTGTTAATAACCTGGCCTGAGATCCTTTCATAGGTCTTCAAAGTGTGCATGATAAGCTTGAGAGATTGTCTCCTCCCAAAGGTAAATATGATAATGTCATCTGCAAAGCCTAAATGATTAATTTGTGGGCCTTGATCATTCATGTAGAAACCATGGTAATGGGGGTTATGATGCAGCAAGTTCAAGGATCTGGATAATACCTCAGCACCTAAAATAAATAGGGATGGGGATAGAGGATCGCCTTGTTTAACGCCTCTAGTGGAATGAAAAAATCCATGCCTTCTGACATTAATGATGATGGAGTACGAATTATTTGCCATAATCCTCCAAATCATATCAATTATGATTTCATCAAAACCCATCTTCCTGAGAATAAGGCAAATGTAGGACCAAGAAACTCTATCATAAGCCTTGACCATGTCAAGTTTGATTACTACATTGCTCCCAATGGTAGACTGCTTGATCTGGTGAATAATTTCCTGAGCCAGCGTGATGTTCTCAGTGATGCTCCTTCCTTTTACAAAGCCTGATTGATTAGGAGAGATCAGGTTGGGAAGAATAGGAGTCAATTTGAGGCATAAAATTTTAGAAATAATCTTGCTGGTGAAGTTACTTAGGCTGATAGGTCTGAACTTAGACAGCTTATTAGGATGCTTGACTTTGGGTAGAAGCACCAGGCAGGCATGAGAGATATACTTGGGAATCATCTGGCTATTGAAAAAGCTTGAATAACTTCCAGGAGATCTTTCTTGATAATATCCCAACATTTCTAGAAAAAGAAGCCATTCATTCCACCAGGTCTTGCTGCAGAATTGGGGTCCATAGAGTAAACCACCTCCTTAAGTTCCTCCATGGAAGGCATTGACTTCATTTTGTCATTCTGATCCCGGTTAATCATTCTAGGGATGCACTCCAAGGGGGTTTCATCAATAACTTTCTCTTCACCTGTAAAGATGTCTTGAAAATAATCACAGGCAGCCTGTGCAATGCACTCATCACCTTGTACCCATTCATCATTTTCCTTGAGTATCTTGTGAATAAATAATCTTCTCCTTTTACCCCTAATCAAGGCATGAAAGTATTTAGAATTGGCATCACCTTCCTTGAACTAATGTAACTGAGATTTTTGTTTAAGGATGGAGTCTTCTAGCTTCATAAATCTGATATATTCTGCATTATTACCATGAAGTTCAGCTCTGTGTTCCTCAATGTTATTATGAATAAGCTTCTCTTCTGGTATCCTAGCCTTCTCTTCAAACTCCTTGACCTTAGCATAGATATCCCCAAATTGTTGTTTAGACCAAACACTTAGGGTACAAGAGAGTCTCTTCAGTTTCTGGTGAAAGCACCACATAGGGTTCCCTTCTATAGGTCTATTCCAACACCTTACAACAGTCTCTGTGAATGAAGGCTGCTCCACCCAGCAATTAAGAAATTTGAAATATTTAATATGCTTTTCAGTTATGGCAGTAATTTCCATGAGAAGAGGACAATGATCAGAACCCACAGAAGGGAGATGAGTAATGTTAGAGTGAGGCATGTGTTGTAACCATTTATCATTAACCATAGCTCGGTCAAGTCTTTTCCAAATTTTGGAGTTGATGCCTCTTTGGTTAAACCAAGTAAACTTAGGACCATTGAATCCTAAGTCCATAAGTCCACAGGCTTCAATCACACTAATAAACTCAAGGCTCTTCTTCATGTTGTAAGTACATACTCCCAACTTTTCTTCAGTGTCAGTGATAACATTAAAATCACCAACAGTACACCAGGGGGTGGAGTCTGTAATATCAACAAAGTAGAGAAGCCTGTCCCAGAGTGGTTTCTTGAGATAATCTTTACAATTGGCATAGATAAAAGTCTTGATGTAGGTAATAGGAACTTCTGTATGATTAATTTCACAAGTAATCTGCTATTCAACAGCTTCAACAACCTTACAGGTAATATCAGTATTCCAAAACAACCAAATTTTTGCATTACTGTTACTAACAGCATGAACCATGGCAAGCATACTTTTAAAAGTGTTAAGCTGGGCAGTGTTTGAGAAAGGCTCAAGAACAACAATCATAGACACCTGATGGATGATTTTGAGATTTTTAAGTCTTTCAATAACCCCTTGGGTATTGATACCCCTAGCATTCCATATGATTGTACTAATCATTGAGATGATTTAGTGTTTGGTCTTCCTGCAGTCACAGGAATAGGAGTGGGATTTTTCCTGAGGGGGAGTTTTTCCAGGTGCAAGCCTCTGGGGGACAGTCCTTGATTATTGGTAATTTGTTGATTTTCCTTGTCCAGAGTAGTTTCATTGCTGGGACTGAAGGCTTTGATTAGAAGTGCACTGCTTTCATCATCTTCTTCTTAGATAGTATTAGGTGGATGATCATCCTCTACCTCATCTTCTGAAATTTCCACTTCATATTCATCTATGACTATCTTGTTAATTAGTTCAGGAGGTTTAACAGGAGTAGGGGTGTTATATTGAGCTTTCAAATGGATAACATCCATGACTTGGTCCATTATAATGAACTTCTTGCAGAGATTATTTTCATACTGCTGGCCCTCTACCTGAGTCTGGTCCTGCTGCTGGTTTTCTGCCTGTTTTTTCTTAAGAACATCTCTCTTTTTTTTTGCTAGGTTTATTCTTACTCTGAAGTGTATCAGCCTGTTTACTGGAGCTTGCTTTGTTTCCCATATCCTTTGCCATAGAACCTTTATGTTGGTCATTCTCCACTCTATTAGTTTGAACCTGATGAGTTCCTTCTTGAGAGATTTGGTGATTCTTTTTTTGGTGTTGCTGCATATTTCTTCCAGTGGTAGCAGGAGTTTGGTGGTTATTTCTAAGGTCCCCCCCCCCCTCCCCCTACTGGTTCCCCTTCCTGCAAGTTAGAGGTTTTCTCCTGTCTTTCCATCCTCCCTCTAATAGCTTCCTCAGTAATAAAATAAGGGGGAATAATAGGGAGAGGGGTCACATAGTACTGATGAGCAATACTATCAGCAGTTACAGGGGATGGGGTGTAAGAATCTGATCACCAGATTCTTCAACATCAATCACAGGACTTCTAAAGCTCATACATGTTCCTTGGGGAAGCTTGTGGTCTTGAGATATTTTTTTGCTGTAGTACCTGTACCTGGGAGTTTTGGCTCTTCCCCTGTTCTTGATTTTGTTGGCTGTTTTAGTTTTTTCTTCTAGTTTGAGTTTGCCATTGTTCCTCCTTGTGTGTTGTACTGTCATTAGTTGGTTTTTGTACCTTAGCTTGCCTATTTGGTTGTGTTATGTCAGTTCCTTTGTCATTTTGTTGAGTCTCCTTGGAATTTTGATCCATCTATTTTCCTTGTCCTTTCTTATTGGCCTCCATTTCCTTCTTTCTTTTTATTTCATCATCTCTTTCTTTCATAGGACATTATCCAAGAGAATGACCTTGATGTTTGTAGTAGAGGCAGTAGAGGTACATCTTCAAATACTATAATTTTCCACTTACCTATAGTTGGATCCTTCTTTGAAAATCCCAACCAGACATGCTGAGATCTGTTCTTAGTAATATTAATTTGAACTCTCACTTTAGCCACACTACCCCTCGTTTTTTGCATAGTAGCAGAGTCTAGATAGAGAGCTTTAGCAATAGGGGATAGCAAAGGGGTAAGGATGTCCATATAATAGCAGTGCTAGGGTAGCTCAGGCAATGTAACCCAGATGGGAACAATTGGAGTTTCCTCAACAGGTTTAAAAGTAGGAGTCCATACCTGTAACTTCATTGGCTGGCCAACAATGTACATCTTTTGTTTAGTCCATATAGCAATGTGATCAGCTTCATTATCCAAATCAATGTATATGTGCCTTGAGTTGAAGTGTGCAATTTTAACTCCACCAGAGAGTTGTGTTTGCACAATGAAACTCTTCCTTATGATTTCCATTTTGGGCATAGCATTGATGAATTTCCCCACTAAGGTGAACTTGCATCGACCAAACATCTTCTGCATAAAATCATCCTCATGAAAAGTGATGGAAGGGTATCCTTACCTAGTGGATATAATCGGGGAAATAATGTCCATGAGGGTAGCATTTTTCATTTGGTTAGCTTTAAGTCTATTGGCTAAGGTTTGAGTTACAGTGGGAGGGGATGGGTCAGGGATTTGGATGGTGATGCTTTTAGTAAAAGAATTGTTCCCAGAAGGCATGTTTTGGTTCTGTTTGGGGCTATCTGGATTTGTTTTTTGCTGGCTGGGTCGATAAAGATCAAAGTTGGACGAGATCTTGATAGGAGGGGGAACATTAGAGTCCAGATTGAGCCTCTTAGAAGCAGCCTTCACAGTCGGATCGCATATGTCATTCACAGCAGCCTACATACTAAAAGAACCTTTCTCTTGCTCATTTTGATTGTTAAGGAGATGATTATGAGAATTATTTTTCGAGGCAAAATTAACAGACTTACCTGTCCTTTCCATGCTGCTAGTGTGTTGTCGTTTCCCTCTATTCTCATTGTTAGAATTGTTAGTGGTTTCATTGATATTTGTTTTTTCCTTCACTTTCCATATTGCCTTCTCTCTTTTGGCTTGTTGATTCTCAGTCAAATCTCTTGTAGAAACCTTATCATTTGTGTGTTGTGGTATCTTAGTATGCTGCTGTGTTATGCCCTGGTCCCCTTGATGATTTCCTTGTGAGTTTGCATCTTTTCTTCCTTTGATGATCAGTTGTTCCTGCTCTTGTATCATTGATTCCCTTTTACGATTTGGAGTGTATTCCTTATTATGATTGACTTCAAGATTCGATGCCTCTGAGCCATTAACAGATTCTAATGCCACCCCCATGTATTGTTCATCATCCGTCGTTGCGACTTGGTCCTGCAGATTAAGAGAATAGAAAACACTAGTGTTTTGTTGTATTAAGGATTCTGGTACCTTAGAGTGATTGTTCTCATCGCAAAGGGTCATTTGATGCAGACGTTCATCCGCATTGTTGACCAAAGTTTCGGTGACTTTATCAGCTCTTATGTCGCCGGAGTTCTCGCTGTCAAAATCATTCAAATTTGTGGTAGGAAGATCTCTTTGGCTTGGGGAAGATTCCCCAGTGGTTGCAACATCATTTCTCACATCAAAAGATGCTTGAAATTGAGGGCGCACATTTAGTGATTCTTGGGCGATTTCGCGATAATTCGAATTCTTGGATCTTTCAATTTGGATGATAGAATCGTTTGATTTTTGTCTTGCTAATAGATCTTTTATGTGTAGATTCATGCTTATCAGCTGGATTAACACGAATCATCCCCGACTGTTCTAGGGAAATGATTTTCCGATCCCAGTCTAATTCCCTCTCTAAAATCACGACATGGATCGCCTCTATGCGTCGCATTTTCGAGGAATTAGCCGATGATTCAGGTGAAGTGTCCAACTGGAGTTTGTAGACGCTGGAGTTCCGTGTCGACTGAGCTTGGTCCTATGGCCGGAGATCAATTCTCGGCGGCTCTGTGGCCATTCTGGCGAACTGTTGTGTAGTTTCCTTAGGGAGCGAATTTTCTAGAGAGAAATTTTAGAGAGAGAAAAAATTTGAGAAAATGAATGGCGATGGATTAGAGTTTTAGGTTAGGGTTTAGGGGTTTGGGCTTAGGGTGTTTTTAAGTTTAGGGTTTTAGGTTAAGGGTTTTATCTATGTTTTAAGGGTTTAGGGCTTTTGGTTGTTTTTGGTTATGGTTTTTTAGGTTTTATAGGTGAAGGTTTTACGACTTAGGTTTTTTTTTTTTTTTTTTTTTTTGTGTTTTTAGGGTTTAGCAACTACAATTAGGGCTTTATAGGGTTTTGAGCATACAATTTTTTTTAGGTTTAGGGGTTTTTAGGGTTTTTTTGAAGGTTAACTGCTTCTTAGGGTTTTCTAGGGTTTAGGTCATACGGTTTTGTTGTGTTTTTAAGGTTTAAGGTTTACAAATCTTTAGGATTTAGGCTAAATGATTTTTAGTGTTTATATTATGGTTTATAGGATTTAGGGTTTCTTAAGGTTTAGGATTTAGGGTATCTTAGGGATTTAGATTTAGGGTTTAGAGTTTCCTAGGATTTTAAATTTAGAATTTAGGGTTTTAGGTTAGGGTTTATGGTTTAGGGCTTAGGGGTTTTTTAGGTTTAGAATTTTAGGTTAAGGGCTTTATCTAGGTTTTTAAGGTTTAAAGCTTTGGGATTTTTGGGTTAAGGTCTTATAGGGTTTTATAGGTTTATGGTTTAGGGCTTTAATTTTTTATTTTTTTTGTGTTGTTAGGGTTTCGCTTATACGATTTAGAGCTTTATAGGGTTTAGAGATGAGGGATTTTAGGTTTAGGGATTTTTGGTTTTTTTAGGATTTGTAAAGGTATTAAATGTTGTTTGGGGTTTATAGGACCTAGGGTTTCATAAGGTTTAGGGTTTAGAGTTTCCTAGGATTTTAAATTTAGAATTTAGGGTTTTAGGTTAGGGTTTATGGTTTAGGGCTTAGGGGTTTTTTAGGTTTAGAATTTTAGGTTGAGGGCTTTATCTAGGTTTTTAGGGTTTATGGATTTGGGTTTCTTAGGTTAAGTTTATTTATTCTTTTATAGGTTTAGGGTTTAGGGTTTAGAGCTTAGGATTTTGTAGGTAAAGGTTTTTGAGGGTTGTTATAGATATGGCATTTATGGCTTAGGGTTTTTTGTGTGTTTTAGGGTTTAGTATATATGATTTAGGGCTTTATAGGGTCTGCAACTTAGAGTTTTTTAGGTTTAGGATTTTTTGGGTTGTTTAGGGTTATTTAGGGTTAAGTGTTTCTTAGGGTTTAGCATAAACTATTTAGGGCTTTCTAGGGTTTAGATCTTATTGGTTTTTAGGTTTAGGGGTTTTGGGGGTTTTTAAGGGCTTATGGTTTAGGGCTTAGGTTTTTTTTTTTTTTTTTTTTTTGGATTTAGGGTTTTGGGTTTTGGGTTTTGGCTTTAGGGTTTTTTTTTAGGTTAAGGATTTTATCAAGGTTTTTAGGTTTTAGGGCTTTGGAATTTTTAGATTAAAGTTTTTAGGGTTTTATAGATTTAGGATTTAGGGCTTATGGTTTATTGTGTTTTTTAGGGTTTAGCATATACGATTTAGGGCTTTAAAGGATTTAGAGCTTTGAGTTTTTTTAGGTTTAACAGATTTTATATTTTCAGGGTTTTTAAGGGTTAAGTCTTTCTTAGGACTTTTTAGGACTTAGGGTTATTTTTAGGTTTGGGGTTTTGGTTTAAGGGTTTTTTTACGGTGTTTAGGGTTTAGGGCTTTATGTTTTTTGGGTTAAGGTTTTTTCAGATTTTATAGGGTTAGGATTTAGGTCTTAAAGTTTTTTTATTTTTGTGTTTTTAGGGTTTAACAAATACTATTTAGGGCTTTATAGGGTCTAGAGCCTAGAGTTTTTTAGGTTTTGGGTTTTTTTGTGTTTTTTTTTGGGTTTTAAGAGTTAAGTGTTTCTTAGGGTTTAGGGCTTAGGGTGCTTTTAGGTTTTTTTAGATATAGGGTTGAGGGATTTTTAGGATTTAGGGTTTAGTAGGGATTTTAAATGGGTTTTAGGGTTTATTTTAGTGTTTCTTAATTTTTACAGTTTCATAGTGTATTAGGTTTAGGATTTAGGGTTTTAGGTTAGGGTTTAAAACTTTTGGTTTTGTTAGGTTTAGGGTCTAGGTTAAGGGTTTTAACTAAGTTTTCTAGGGGTAAGGGCTTTGTGTTTTTTTTATTAGGGTTTTATAGGGTTTTAAATGTTTAGGGTTTAGCGCTAAGGGTTTTTTTTTTTTTTTTGTTATCTACGGTTTAGCATATACAATTTAGGGCTTTATAGCATTTAGAGCTGAGAGTTTTTTTAGGTTTAGGGGTTTTTTGGGTTTTTAAGGATTAAGTATTTCTTAGGGTTTAGGGTTTTGGGGCTTATGGTTTATTGTGTTTTTTAGGTTTAATGTTTACAGATTTTTAGGATTTAGGGTTTAGAGCTTAGAGTTTTGAAGGGTTTTAAATGGTGTTTAGGGTTTATGGGATTTAGGGTTTCTTAAGGTTTACTATTTAGAGTTTCTTAGGGTTTTAGGTTAGGGTATAGGGTTTAGGCCTTATTGGTTTTTTATGTTTAGGGTTTAAGGTTTGGGTTTAAGGTTTCGGGCATAGGATATTTTTTATGTTTAACATTTTAGGTTAAGGGTTTTATCTAGGTTTTTAGGGTTTAGGGATTTAGGTTTATTAGGTTAAGGGTTTTAATGGTTTTATAGGCTTAGGATTTAGGGCTTAGGGTTTTGTTTTGTGTTTTTAGGGTTTAGCTTATATGATTTAGGGCTTTGTAGGGTTTTGAGATTAGTGTTTTTCAGGGTTCGGGGTTTCTATATATTTTAGGGTTTTTAAGGGTTAAGTGTTTCTTAGGATTTTTTCGGGTTTAGGGTTTAGGCCTTAGGGGTTTTTTAGGTTTAGGGTTAAATGTTAGGGTTTAGGGTTTAGGGCGTAGGGTTTTTCTAGGTTTAGGGTTTTATCAGGGGTTTTATGCTTTAAGGATTTGGGTTTGGTAGGTTAAGGGTTTTATGGTTTTATAGGTTTAGGTTTAGGGCATATGATTTTTTTTTTTTGGTGTTTTTTATAGTTTAGCATATATGATTTAGGGCTTTATAGGGTTTTCAGGTTAGAGTTTTTTAAAGTTAGGGGTTTCAGTATTTTTTTGGATTTTTAAGTGTTAAGTGTTTCTTGGGGCTTTTTTAGGGTTTAGGATTTAGAGCTTAGGGTTTTTTAGGGGTTTTAAAATGTTTTTAGGGTTTATTTTAGGGTTCACAGTATTTAGGTTTTCTTATGGTTTAAGGTTTAGGATTTCTTAGGGTTTTAGGTTTAGAATTTAGGATTTTAGGTTAGAGGTTTGGGCTTAGGGTTAGAGGTTAAGGGTTTTATCTATGTTTTTAAGGTTTAAGGCTTTAGGTATTTTGGATTTTAGATTTAGGGTATAAGGCTTAGGGTTTTTTTTTGTGTTTTTTAGGGTTTAGCATATACGATTTAGGGCTTTATAGTGTTTAGAGCTTAGAGTTTTTTTTTCTATTTAGGGATTTTTGGGGTTTTTAGGATTTTTAGTGGTTAAGTGTTTCTTATGGTTTTTTAGGGTTTATGGTTTAAGGCTTAGGGTTTTTTGTGTGTTTTTAGGTTTTGGGTTTATCAATTTTTAGGATTTAGGTTTTTAGGTCAGGGTTTTGGTTTAGGATTTAGTGTTTTAGGTTAGGGTTTAGGCCTTAAAGGCTTTTTAGGTTTATGGATTTTTAGGATTTAGGGTTTAGAAATTAGGGTTTATTTTAGTGTTTATGGGATTTAGGTTTTCTGTTAGTATTAGGCTTAGTGTTTCTTATGGTTTAGGTTTAAGATTTATGATTTTTTGTTAGGGTTTCAGGATAAGGGCTTAGGATGGCTTTTTTAGATTTAGGGTTTTAGGTAAAGGGTTTTATCTAGGTTTTTAGGGTTTAGGGCTTTGGGTTTTTTGGGTAAATGTTTTTTAGGGTTTTATAGGTTTAGGGTTTAGGGCATTGGGTATTTTAGGGTTTAACTTATATGATTTATGGCTTTATAGGGTTTAGAGCTTATAGTTTTTTAAGTTTAGGGTTTTTAATGTTTTTAAGGATTAAGTGTATCTAAGGATTTTTTAAGATTTATGGTTTAGGGCTTAAGTTAATTTTTTTATGTCTTTTAGGTTTAGGGTTTACGGATTTTCTTGATTTAGGGATTAGAGATTCAGCTTTTTTAGGGGTTTATATGGTTTTTAGGGTTTATTTTAGGGTTTATATGATTTAGGGTATCTTAAGGTTTAGGGTTTCTTAGGGTTTTCGATTAGGGTTTTAGGTTAAGGGTTTTATCTATGATCTTAGGATTTAGGGCATTGGGTTTTTTTGTGTTTTTTGTGTTTAGCATAAATGATTTGGGGCTTTATACGGTTAAGAGCATAGAGTTTTTTAGGTTTAGGGGTTTTTGGGTTTTTTTAAGGTTTTTAAGGCTTAAGTGTTTCTTAGGGTTTTTAAAGGTTTAGGGTCTAGGACTTACGGTTATTTTGTGTTTTTAAGGTTTAGGTTTTATAGATATTTAAAATTAAGGGTTTAGAGATTATTTTTTTAGGGGCTTTAAATTATTTTTAGGGTTTATGGGATTTAGGGTTTCTTTGGGTTTTAGGTTTTTAGGTTAGGGTTTAGGTTTGGGAATTAGAGTTTTAGGTTAGGGTTTAGTTTTAGTGCTTAGGGTTTTTTTAGGTTTAGGGTTTTAGTTTATGTGTTTTGTCTAGGTTTTAAAGGTTTAGGGTTTGGGTATTTTAGGTTTTGGTTCATTAGGATTTAATAGATTTAGGGTTTAGAGCTTAGGGTTTTTTTTTTTTTGTGGTTTTTAGGGTTTAGCATATACTATTTAGGGCTTGGTAGGATTTAGAGCTTAGAGCTTTGTAGGTTTAGGGGCATTTGGGTTTTAGTACGGTTTTTAATGGTTAAGTGTTTCTTAGGGTTTTTTAGGGCTAAGGGTTTTTTTGTGTTTTAAGTGTTAGGGTTTATGGATTTTAAGGAGGTAGGGTTTAGATCTTAGGGTGTTTAGGGGTTTTAAATGGTTTTCAGGGGGTTTTTTAGGGTTCAAGAATTAGGTTTTTTTTTTTTTTTTTTTTTTTTTTTTTTTTTTTTTTTTTTTTTTTGTATTTTTAGGGTTTAGAATATAATATTTAGTGGTTTTTTGGGTTTGGAGCTTAGACTTTTTTAGGTTCAGGGGTTTATAGGGTTTTCAAGGTTTAAGTGTTTCTTATGGCTTTTTTAGGGTTTAGGATTTAGGCCTTTGGTTTTTTTTTTTTTTTTTGATTTTTAGGTTTAGGGTTTATGGTTTTTTAGGATTTAGTGTTTAGAGGTTAGGGTTTTCTAGGGGTTTCAAATAGTTTAGAACATAGAGTTTTATTAGGTGCAGGAGTTTTTGGGTTTTCTTAGTGCTTTTAAGGGTTATATGTTTCTTAGTGTTTTATATTGATTAGGGTTTAGGGTTTTTTTTTGTGTTTTTTAAGTTTAAGATTTACGGGTATTTTAGGATTTAGAGTTTAGAGCTTAGGATTTTGTAGAGGTTTTAAATTCTTTGCAGTGTTTATATTAGAGTTTATAGGATTTATGGTTTCTTAAGGTATAGGGTTTAGGGTTTCTTAGGGTTTTAGGTTTAAAATCTAAGGATTTAGGTTAGGGTTTAGGGTTTAGGGCTTCATGTTTTTTTAGGTCTAGGGTTTTAGGTTAAGGGTTTTATTTAGGGTTTTTATGGTTTAGAGCTTTGGGATTTTTAGGTTAAGGTTTTTTAGAGTTTTATAGGTTTATGGTTTAGGGCTAAGGGATTTTTGTGTGTTTTAGGGTTAAGCATATAAGATTTAGGGCTTGATAGGGTTTAAAGCTTAAATTTTTTTTAGGTTTAGGCGTTTTTAGGGTTTTTAAGGGCTAAGTGTTTCTTAGGGTTTCTGCTTTAGAGCTTAGGACTTTTAAATGGTATTTAAGGTTTATTTTAGGGTTTATAGAATATAAGGATTCATAAGGTTTAGGGTTTAGAGTTTCTTAAGGTTTTAGGTATAGGATTTAGAGTTTTAGGTTAGGGTTTAGGGCTTAGGGTTTTTTAGGTTTAGGATTTTAGGTTAGGGTTTAGGGCTTAGGGTTTTTTAGGTTTAGGATTTTAGGTTAAGGGTTTTATTTAGGTTTTTAGGTTTTAGGGCTTTGGGTTCTTTAGGTTAAGGGTTTGTATTATTGGTTTAGCATTTAGGGCTTAGGGTTTTTTTTGTGTGTTTTAGTGTTTAGTATATACGATTTAGGGCTTTATTGGGTTTAGAGCTTAGAATTTTTTTAGGTTTTGGGTTTTTTTGTTTTTAGGGGTTTTAAGGGTTAAGTGTTTCTTAGGTTTCTAAGGGTTTAGTATTTTTTGTACTTTTTAGGTTTAGGGTTTACCGACTATTAGGATTTATGGTTTCAACCTTATGGATTTTAGGAGTTTTAAATGGGTTTTAGGGTTTATTTTAGGATTTATAGGATTTAGGGTTTCTTTAGGTTTATGTTTTAAAGTTTATTTGGGTTTTAGGTTTAGGATTTAGGCTTTTAGGTTAGGGTTTAGGGTTTAGGATTTAGGGCTTTGTGTTTTTTTTATGTTTATGTTCTTAGGTGAAGGTTCTTATCTATGTTTTTAGGGTTTAGGGCTTTGAAATATTTAGGTTAAGGATTTTAGGGTTTTATAGGGTTAGGGTTTAGGGGTTTTTTTTGTGTTTTTTAGGGTTTAACATATATAATTTAGGGCTTTATAGGGTATAGAGTTTAGAGTTTTTTTATATTTAGGGGTTTTTGAGGTTTTTAGGGATTTAAAGGGTTAAGTGTTTCTTAGGGTTTAAGGCTTTCAGTTTTTTGTGTTGTTTAGTTTTAGGTTTTACAGATTTTTAGGGTTTAGTGTTTAGAGCTTAGAGTTTTGTAGGGGTTTTATGGATTATATATTTAGGGTTTTTTAAAGTTTAGGGTTTAGGGTTTCTTTGGGTTTTTGGTTTAGCATTTAGGTTTTTGGTAAGGGTTTAGAGCTTTTGGATATTTAGGTTTAGGGTTTTAGGATTTTGTAGGATTAGGGTTTAGGGCTTAGGTTTTTTTTTTTTTTTTTTTTGTGTGTTTTTATGGTTTAGGATCTACAATATAGGGGTTTTTAGGGTTTAGAGCTTACCATTTTTTAGATTAAGGGTTTTTTTTTTTTTTTTGTAGTTTTTAGAGTTTTGAAGTGTTAAGTGTTTCTTAGGGTTTAGGGATTAGGTTCCTTTTTTTTTTTTTTTTTTTTTTTTTTTTTTTTTTTTGTATGTTTTTAGGTTAGGGTATATGGATTTTTAGGATTTAGGCTTTAGAGCTTAGGTTTTTTTGGGAGTTTGAAATGGTCTTTATGGTTTATTTTAGGGTTTGTAGGATTTAGGGATTCTTAAGGTTTAGGGTTTCTTAGGGATTTATATTAGGGTTTAGGGTTTGTGTCTTTGGGTTTTGTAAGGTATAGGGTTTTAGGTTAAGGGTTTTATTTGAGATTTTGGGGTCTAAGGCTTTGGGTTTTTTGGGGTTTTATAGGTTTAAGGTTAGGGCCTAGAGTGTTTTTTTTTTTTTTTTTTTTTTTTTTGCATTTTTTAGGGTTTAGAATATACGATTTAGGGCTACATATGGTGTATAGCTTAGAGTTTTTAGGTTTAGGGGTTATTCAGTTATTTTGGGTTTTTAAGGGTTCAGTGTTTCTTAGGATTTTTTAAGGTGTAGGGTTTAGTGCTGAGGGTTTTTTGATTGAGGGTTTTTAAGTTTTTAGGATTAAGGATTTAGAGCTTAGGGTTTTTAGGGGGTTTTAAATGGTTTTTGGGGTTTATTTTAGGGTTTATATGATTTAGGTTTTCTTAAGATTTAGGGTTTAGGGTTTTTTTATGTTATAGGTTTAGGATTTAGAGTTTTAGGTTAGGATTTAGGGTTTAGGGCTTAGTTTTTTTTTGGGTTTAGGGTTATAGGTTAAGGGTTTTATCTAGGATTTTAGGGTTTACGACTTTGGGTTTTTTTAGGTTAATGTTTTTTAGGGCTTTATAGGTTTAGGGTTTTTTTTTGTGATTTTTAGCGTTTAACATATATGATTTGGGGCTTTATATTGTTTAGAGATTAGAATTTGTTTTAGGTTTAAGGGTTTTTGGATTTTTTAAGTTTTTAAGGGTTAAGTGTTTCTTAGGATTTTTTTAAGGTTTAAGTTTTAGGGCTTTGGGTTTTGTTGTGTTTTTTGTTGTTTAGGGCTTACATATTTTTAGGGTTTAGGGTTTAGAGCTTAGGGTTTTTTTGGGTCTTTATGGTTTATTTTAGGATTTTTAGGATTTAGGGATTCTTAATGTTTTGGGTTTCTTAGGGGTTTTAAATGGTTTAGAGCTTAGAGTTTTTTTAGGTGTAGGGGTTTTTGGGTTTTGTTAGTGTTTTTAACTGTTGAGTGTTTCTTAGGCTTCTCTATTGATTAGGGTTTATGTTTTTTTTTGTGTTTTTTTAGTTTAAGATTTATGTATTTTTTATGATTTAGGGTTTAGAGCTTAGGGTTTTGTAGAGGTTTTAAATATTTTGTGGTGTTTATAAGATTTATGGTTTCTTAAGGTCTAGGATTTAGGGTTTCTTAGATTTTTAGGTTTAGAATCTAAGGATTTAGGTTAGGTTTTAGGGTTTAGGTTTATAGCTTCATTGTTTTTTAGGTCTAGGGTTTTAGGTTAAGTAGGGTTTTTATGGTTTAGGGCTTTGGGTTTTGTAGGTTAAGGTTTTTAGAGTTTTATAGGTTTATGGTTTAGGGCTTAGGGTTTTTGTGTATTGTAAGATCTAGGGCTTGATATGGTTTAAAGCTAAGAGTTTTTTAGGTTTAAGGTTTTTTTAGGGTTTTTAAGGGTTAAGTGTTTCTTAGGGTGTTTTTAGGGTTTATGATTTAAAGCTTAGGGTTTTGTAGAGGTTTTAAATGGTAATTATGGTTTATTTTAGGGTTTATAGTATTTAGAGTTTCTCAAGGTTTTAGGTGTAAGATTAGAGTTTTAGGTTAGGGTTTATGGTTTAGGGCTTAGGGGTTTTTTAGGTTTAGAATTTTAGGTTGACGGTTTTATATAGGCTTTTAGGGTTTAGGGATTTGGGTTTGTTAGGTTAAGGTTTTTTAGTCTTTTATAGGTTTAGGGTTTAGGGCTTAGGGTTTTGTAGGTTAAGGTTTTTGAGGGTTTTATAGATATGGCATTTAGGGCATAGGTTTTTTTTGTGTGTTTTTAGGGTTCAACATATACAATTTAGGGCTTTATAGGGTTTGGAGCTTAGAGTTTTTTAGGTTTAGGTGTTTTTGGGTTATTTAGGGTTAAGTATTTCTTAGGGTTTTTCAAGGGTTTAGCATAAATGATTTAGGGCTTTATAGGGTTTGGATCTTATATTTTTTTAGGTTTAAGGTTTTTTTTTGTTTTTTTAGATTTAGGGTTTTGGGCTTAGGGCTTAGGGTTTTTTTAGGTTTAGGATTTTAGGTTAAGGATTTAACTAGGTTTTTAGGTTTTTGGGCTTTGGAATATTTAGATTAAGGTTTTTAGGGTTTAGAATATACGATTTAGGGCTTTGTAGGGTTTAGAGCTTTGAGTTTTTTTAGGTTTAAGGGATTTCATATTTTTAGGGTTTTTAAGGGTTAAGTGTTTCTTAGGGTTTTCTAGGGCTTTGGTTTATTTTTAGGTTTAGGGTTATGGGTAAAGGGTTTTATTAAGGTTTTTAGGGTTTAGGGCTTTGAGCTTTTTAGGTTGAGATTTTTTAAGATTTTATAGGTTTAGGGTTCAGGTCTTAAAGTTTTTTTTTTTTGTGTTTTTAGGGTTTAACAAATACGATTTAGGGATTTATAGGGTCTAGAGCCTAAAGTTAAATAGGTTTAGGGTTTTTTTATGTTTTTGTAAGGATGTGAAGAGTTAAGTGTTTCTTAGGGTTTAGGGCTTAGGGTGCTTTTATGTTTTTTAGATATAGGGTTTACGGATTTTTAGGATTTAGGGTTTATAACTTAGGTTTTTGTAGGGATTTTAAATGGGTTTTAGGGTTTATTTTATGGTTTCTTAATGTTTAGTGTTTCATAGTGTATTAGGTTTAGGATTTAGGGTTTTAGGTTAGGATTTAGAGTTTAGGACTTTCGTTTTTTTTAAGTTTAGGATTTTAGGTTAAGGTTTTTACTAAGTTTTTAGGGGTAAGGGCTTTGTGTTTTTCTAGATTAAGGTTTTATAGGGCTTTATACGTTTAGGGTTTAGGGCTAAGGGTTTTTTTTTTTTCTTTTTATGGTTTAGCATATACGATTTAGGGATTTATAGCATTTAGAGCTTAGAGTTTTTTGAGGTTTAGGGGTTTTTTGGGTTTTTATGGATTAAGTGTTACTTAGGGTTTTTTAGGGTTTAGGGTTTTGGCGCTAAGGGTTTTTTGTGTTTTTAAGGTTTAGGGTTTATAGATTTTAAGGATGTAGGGTTTAGAGCGTAGAGTTTTGAAGGGTTTTAAATGGTTTGTAGGGTTTATGGGATTTAGAGTTTCTTAAGATTTACGGTTCAGGGTTTCTTAGGGTTTTAGGTTAGGGTATAGGGTTTAGGCCTTAGTGGTTTTTTATGTTTAGGGTTTAAGGTTTGGGTTTAGGGTTTCGGGCTTAGGGATTTTTTATGTTTAGGATATTAGGTTAAGGGTTTTATCTAGGTTTTTAGGGTTTAGGAATTTGGGTTTATTAGGTTAAGGATTTTTAGGGTTTTATAGGTTTAGGGTTTAGGGCTTTTTGTGTTTCTTAGCATTTAGCTTATGTGATTTAGGTCTTTATAGGGTTTTGAGGTTAGTGTTTTTCAGGGTTCGGGGTTTCTGTATTTTTTATGGTTTTTAAGGGTTAAGTGTTTCTTAGGGTTTGTTAAGGTTTAGGACTTAGGCCTTAGGGGTTTTCTAAGTTTAGGGTTTAATGTTAGGGTTTACTGTTTTGGGCTGAGGGTTTTTTTAGGTTTAGGAATTTAGATTAAGGGTTTTATTTGTGTTTTTAGGCTTTAAGAATTTGGGTTTGTTAGGTTAAGGGTTTTTAGGGTTTTATAGTTTTAGGGTTTAGGGCTTATGATTTTATTATTTTTTTTTGTATTTTTTAGGGTTTACCATATATGATTTTGGGCTTTATAGGGTGGGTTTTGAGGGTAGAATTTTCTAAAGTTAGGGTTTCTATATTTTTTAGGGTTTTAAAAGGTTAAGTGTTTCTTAGGGTTTAGAGCTTAGGGTTTTTTAGGGGTTTTAAATTGTTTTAAGGCTTTATTTTAGGGTTCATAGGATTTAGGTTTTCTTATAGTTTAAGGTTTAGAATTTCTTAGGGTTTTAGGTTTAGGATTTAGGATTTTCGGTTAGGGTTTTGGGGTTAGGGTTATAGGTTAAGGGTTTTATCTATGTTTTTATGATTTAGGGATTTAGGTTTTTTGGGTTATAGGCTTAGGGTATAGGGCTTAGGATTTTTTTGTGTTTTTTATGGTTTAGCATATACGATTTAGGGTTTTATAATGTTTAGGGCTTAGAGTTTTTTTCGATTTAGGGATTTTTGGGTTTTTTAGGATTTTTAAGGCTTAAGTGTTTTTATGGTTTTTTATGGTTTATGGTTTAGGGCTTAGGGTGTCTTTTTTTTTTTTTTTGGTTTAGGGTTTATTAATTATTAGGATTTAGGGTTTTAGTTTAAGGTTTAGGGTTAAGGGGTTAGGGTGGGTTTTTTAGGTTTAGGGTTTTAGGTAAAGGGTTTTATCTAGGTTTTTAGGGTTTAGGGCTTTGGGTATTTAAGTTATTGTTTTTAGGGTTTTATAGGTTTAGGGTTTTTTAGGGTTTAGCTTATATGATTTATGGTTTTCTAGGGTGTAGAGCTTATAGTTTTTTAGATTTAGGATTTTTAAAGTTTTTAAGGATTAAGTGTATCTAAGGGTTTTTTAAGACTTAGGGTTTAGGGCTTAAGGTATTTTTTTATGTCTTTTAGGTTTAGGTTTTACGGATTTCATGATTTAGGGATTAGAGATTCGGGTTTTGAAGGGGTTTATATGATTTTTAGGGTTTATTTTAGGGTTTATATGATTTAGGGTATCTTAAGTTTTAGGGTTTCTTAGGGTTTTTGATTAGGGATTTAGGTTAAGGGTTTTATCTATGATCATAGGGTTTAGGGCTTTGGGTTTTTTTTTTTTGTGTTTTTAGGGTTTAGCATAATTGATTTGGGACTTTATACGGTTAAGAGCTTAGAGTTTTTTAGGTTTAGTGATTTTTGGGTTTTTTTAAGGTTTTTAAGGGTTAAGTGTTTCTTAGGGTTTTTGAAGGTTTAGGGTTTAGGACTAAGGGTTATTTTGTGTTTTTAAGGTTTAGGGTTTACATATTTTTAGAATTAAGGGTTTAGAGCTTAATTTTTTAGGGGTTTTAAATTATTTTTAGGGATTATAGGATCTAAGGTTTCTTTGGGTTTTAGGTTAGGGTTTAGGTTTAGAAATTAGAGTTGTAGGTTATGGTTTTTTTAGATTTAGGGTTTTAGTTTATGTGTTTTATCTAAGTTTTAAGGGTTTAGGGCTTCAGTTTTTTTAGGTTTAGGGTTTTAGTTTATGTGTTTTTATCTAGTTTTTAATGGTTTAGGTCTTTGGGTATTTTAGGATCTAACAGGTTTAGGGTTTTTTTTTTGTGTTTTTTAGGATTTAGCATATATGATTTACGGCTTGATAGGATTTAGAGCTTAGAGTATTTTAGGTTTAGTGGCTTTTGGGTTTTTTTATGGTTTGTAATGGTTATGTGTTTCTTAGGGTGTTTTAGGGCTTAGGGTTTTTTTGTGTTTTTGGTGTTAGGGTTTATGGGTTTTAAGGATTTAGGGTTTAGATCTTAGGGTTTTTAGGGGTTTTAAATGGATTTCAGGGCTTATTTTAATTCTATCGAATTTAGGGTTTCTTAATAAGATTAAGGTTTAGGGTTTTTAGGTTTAGGATTTTGTGTTTTACCTAATGGTTTAGGGTTTTTTTAGGTTTAAGGTTTTTGGTTAAGGATTTTAACTAGGGTTTTAGTGTGTTCTATATGTTTAGGGTTAAAGAATTAGGGTTTTTGTGTTTTTTAGAGTTTAGCATATAATATTTAGGGATTTATAGGGTTTGGAGCTTAGACTCTTTTAGGTTTAGGGGTTTTTAGGATCTTCAAGGTTTAAGTGTTTCTTAAGATCTTTTTAAGGTTTAGGCCTTAGGGTTTTTTTTCTTCTGATTTTTATGTTTAGGGTTTATCGTTTTTTAGGATTTAGTGTTTAGAGGTTAGGGTTTTGTAGGGTTTTAAATGGTTTAGACCTTAGAGTTTTACTAGGTGTAAGAGTTTTTGTGTTTTCTTAGTGTTTTTAAGGATTAAATGTTTCTTAGGGTTTTCTATTGATTAGGGTTTAGAGTTTTATATGTATTTTTTAAGATTAAGATTAACGGATTTTTTAGGATTCAGGGTTTAGAGCTTAGGGTTTTGAAGAGGTTTTAAATTCTTTGCAGTGTTTGTATTAGGGTTTATAGGATTTATGGTTTCTTAAGGTCTAGGTTTTAGGGTTTCTTAGGGTTTTAGGATTAGAATGTAAGGATTTACGTTAGGGTTTAGGGTTTAGGGGTTCATGTTTTATTAGGTCTAGGATTTTAGGTTAAGGGTTTTATTAGGGTCTTTATGGTTTTGGGCTTTGGGTTTTTAGGTTAAGGATTTTTAGAGTTTTATAGGTTTATGGTTTAGGGCTTATGGATTTTTATGTATTTTAGGTTTAAGCATATAAGATTTAGGGCTTGATAGGGTTTAAAGCTTAGAGTATTTTTTGGTTTAGGCGTGTTTTAGGGTTTTTAAGGGTTAGGTGTTTCTCAGTGTTTCTAGTTTAGAGCTTAGGGGTTTTAAATGGTATTTAAGGTTTATTTTAGGGTTTATAGAATTTACGGATTCTTATGTTTTAGGATATAGAGTTTCCTAAGGTTTTAGGTATAGGATTTAGAGTTTTAGGTTAGGGTTTAGGGCTTAGGGTTTTAGGTTAAGGGTTTTATTTAGGTTTGTAGGTTTTAGGGCTTTGTGTTTTTTAGGTTAAGGGTTTGTAGGAATTTATAGGTTTAGGGTTTAGGGCTTAGGGTTTTATGAGGTTTAGGGGTTTTTTCGTTTTTAGGGTTTTTAAGGGTTAAGTGTTTCTTAGGTTTATCAAGTTTCTCAGGTTTTAGTGATTCTTTTTGTATTTTTTAGGTTTAGGGTTTACATATTTTTAGGATTTAGGGTTTTGAGCTTAGGGATTTTAGGAGTTTTAAATGGGTTTTAGGGTTTATTTTTGGATTTAGGGTTTCTTAAAGGTTAGGGTTTAAGATTTCTTTGGGTTTTAGGTTTATAATTTAGGGCTTTAGGTTAAGGTTTAGGGTTTAGGGCTTTGGGTTTTTCTTATGTTTAGGTTCTTAGGTTAAGGTTCTTATCTAGGTTTTTAGGGTTTAGGGCTTTGTGTTTTTTAGGTTAAGGTTTTTAGGGTTTTATAGGTTTAGGATTTAGGGATTTTTTCTGTTTTTTAGGGTTTAACATATATAATTTAGGGCTTTATAGGGTATGGAGCTGAGAGTCTTTTAGGTTTAGGGGTTTTTGAGGTTTTTAATCGTCAAGTGTTTCATAGGGTTTAAGGCTTTCAATTTTTTTGTGTTTTTTAGGTTTAGGTTTTATGGATTTTTAGGGTTTTTTTAGGGTTTAAGGTTTAGAGCTACGGGTTTTGTAGGGGTTTTATATGGTTTTTAGGTATAATATAAGGGTTTTGCAGGATTTAGGGTGTTTTAAGGTTTCTTAGGGTTTTAGGTTTAGCATTTAGGTTTTAGGTTAGGGTTTAGGGCTTTTGGATTTTTAGGTTTAGGGTTTTTGGGATTATGTATGATTACGGTTTAGGGCTTAGGATTTTTTTGTGTGTGTTTTTAGGGTTTAGGATATACGATATAGGGGTTTATGGGATTTAGAGCATACCATTTTTTAGGTTTAGGGGTTTTTGTATTTTTTAGAGTTTTTAAGGGTTAAGTGTTTCTTAGGGTTTAGGTTTTAGGGCTTAGTTTTATTTATTTATTTTTCTTTTTAGGTTAGGGTTTACGGAGTTTAAGGATTTAAGGTTTAGAGCTTAGGGTTTTTTTGGGGTTTGAAATGGTCTTTATGGTTTTTTTTAGGATTTATAGGATTTAGTGATTATTTAAGGTTTAGGGTTTCATAGTGATTTATGTTAGGGTTTAGGGTTTATGGCTTTGGGTTTTGTTGGGTTTATATTTTGTGGTTTAAGGCTTTGGGTTTTTCAGGGTTTTATAGGTTTAAAGTTTAGGGCTTAGGTTTTTTTTTGTGTGTGTGTATTTTTTATGGTTTAGAATATACGATTTAAGGATTTATAGGGTGTAGAGCTTAGAGTTTTTTAGGTTTCGGGGTTATTGGGTTTTTCAGGGTTTTTAAGGGTTAAGTATTTCTTAAGATTTTTTAGGGTTTAGGGTTTAGGGCTGAAGGTTTTTGTTCGGTTGAGGGATTTTTAATTTTTAGAATTTAGGGTTTAGAGCTTAGGGTTTTTAGAGGGTTTAAATGGTTTTTAGGGTTTATAGGATTTAGGGTTTTTTAAGGTTTAGGGTTTCGGGCTTCTTAAGGTTATAGGTTTAGGATTTAGAATTTTTGGTTAGGTTTTAGGGTTTAGGCATTTTTTAGGTTTAGGGTTATAGGTTAAGGGTAATATCTAGGATTTTGGGGTTTAGGGCTTTGGTTTTTTCTAGGTTAATGATTTTTAGGGTTTTATTGTTTTAAGGTTTAGGGCTTAGGGTTCTTTTTTGTGTTTTTTTATCATTTAGCATATATGATTTACGGCTTTATAGGGTTTTGAGCTTAGTTATTTTATTTTGCTCTTTTTAGGTTTAAGGCATTTTGGATTCTTTAAGGTTTTTGAAGGTTAAGTGTTTTTTAGGGTTTTTTAAGGTTTAAAGTTTAGGGCTTTGGGTTTTGTTGTGTTTTTTATGTTTAGGGTTTACAGATTTTTAGGATATAGTGTTTAGAACTTAGGGTTTTTTAGGTGTTTTAAATGGACTTTATGGTTTATTTAAGGATTTATTGGATTTAGGGATTCTTAAGGTTTAGGCTTTCGTAGGGATTTATGTTAGGGTTTAGGGTTTATGGCTTTGGGTTTTAGGTTAAGGGTTTTATTTGGGATTTTAGGGTTAAAGGCATTGGGATTTTTAGGGTTTTATAGGTTTAAGGTATAGGCCTTAGTTTTTTTTTTTTTTTCTTTTGTGTTTTTTAGGGTTTAGCATATTCGATTGAGGGATTTATAGGGTTTAGAGCTTAGAGTTTTTTAGGTTTAAGGGTTATTGGGTGTTTTAGGGTTTTTAAGAGTTAAGTGTTTCTTAGGGTTTTAGGGCTTAGGGCTTTTTATTTTAGGTTTAAGGATTTTAAAATTTTAGGATATATGGTTTAGTGCTTAGAGTTTTTAGGAAGTTTTAGGAGTTTTAAATGGTTTTAAGGGTTTATTTTAGGGTTTATAGGATTTAGGGTTTTATAAAGTTTAGGGTTTAGGGTTTCTTAGGGTTATATGTTTGGGATTTAGAGTTTTAGGTTAGGTTTTAGGGTTTAGGGCTTAGGTTTATTTTTAGGTTTAGGGTTATACGTTAAGGGTTTATCTAGGATTTTAGGGTGTAGGGCTTTGGGTTTTTTTAGGTTAATGTTTTTTAGGGTTTTATAGGTTTAGGGATTGGGGGCATAGGTTTTTTTTTTTTTTTTTTTTTTATGTTTTTTTGGCATTTAACATATATGATTTAGGGCTTTATAGGGTTCAAAGGTTAGCTTTTTTTTTTTTTTTAGGTTTAAAGGATTTTGGATTTTTCAAGGTTTTTAAAGGTTAAGTATTTCTTAGGGTTTTTTAAGGTTTATGGTTTAGGGGTTTGGGTTTTGTTGTGTTTTTTATGTTTGGGGTTTATAGATTTTTAGGATTTAGTGTTTAGAGCTTAGTGTTTTGTAGGGGTTTTAAATTGTTTTTATTGTTTATAGGATTTAGGGTTTCTTAAGTTTTAGGGTTTAGGGTGTATTTGGGTTTTAGGTTTAGGATTAATATTTTAGTTTTATGGTTTAGGGATTAGGGTTTTTTAAGGTTTAGGATTTTAGGATAAGGCTATTATCTAGTTTAGGGTTTAAGGCTTTGGGTTTTTTTGTCTAAGGTTTCTTAGGATTTTATAGGTTTAGGGTTTTATCTTGGTTATTTTTTTTGGGTTTTATCTAGGTTTTTAGGGTTTAAGTCTTTGTGTTTTTCAGTTAAGGTTTTTTAGGATTTTATAGTTTTAGGGTTTAGGGCTTAGGGTTTTTTATGTGATTTTTATATGTGTTTTTTAGGGTTTAGCATATACAATTTCGGGTTTTATAGGGTTTAGAGCTTAGCGTTTTTTAGGTTTAGGTGTTTTTAGGTCTTTTTCGGATTTTTAAAGGGTAAGTGCTTCTTAGGGGTTTTTAGGGTGTAGGGTATAGGGCTTCAGGATTTTTTGTGCTTTTTTTAGGGTTCGCGGAATTTTAGTATTTAGGGTTTAGATCTTAGGATTTTTAGGGGTTTTAAATTGTTTTTATGGTTTGTTTTTTGTTTTATAGGATTAAGGGTTTCTTAAGGTTAGGGTTTAGGGTTTCTTAGGGTTTTTAGGTTTAGGATTTAGGGTGTTAGGTTAGGGTTTAGGGTTTTAGGTTTAGGATTTTGTGTTTTAGGTTCAGGATTTAGCGTTTTAGGTTTAGGATTTAGGGTATTAGGTTTAGGGTTCAAGGCTTAAGTTTTTTTTTTTTTTTTTTTTTTGTGTTTTTTAGTGTTTAGCTTATATGATTTACGGGTTTATAGGGTTTAGAGCTTAGACTCTTTTAGGTTTAGCGGTGTTTGAGTTTTAAGGGGTTTTAAGTTTAGGATTTAGGGTTTTAGGTTAGGGTTTAGTGTTTAGGGCCTAGGGTTTTTTTAGGTTTAGTGTTTAAGGTTATTGGCTTTATCTAGGTTTTTAGGGTTTACTTCTTTGGAATTTTTAGATTAAGTTTTTTTTTTTTTTTTTCAATTTTATAGGTTTAACTTTAGGGATTTGGGGTTCTTTGTGTGTTTGTTAGGGTTTAGCATATACAATTTAGGGCTCTATAGGGTTTAGAGCTTAGAGTTTTTAGATTTAGGGGTTTTTGGTTCTTTTTAGGACTTTTAAGGGTCAAGTGTTTCTTAGGGGTTATTAGGGCGTGGCGTATAGGGCTTAGGGATTTTTTGTGTTTTTTTAGGGTTCGTGGAATTTTAGGATTTAGGGTTTAGTTCTTAGGATTTTTAGATGTTTTAAATTGTTTTTAGGGTTTGCTTTAGGTTTTATAGGATTTAGGATTTCTTAAGGTTAGGGTTTAGGGTTTCTTAGGGTTTTTAGGTTTAGGATTTAGGGTTTTAGGTTAGGTTTTAGGGTTTTTGGTTTACGATTTAGGGTTTTAGGTTTAAGATTTAGTGTTTTAGCTTTACGATTTAGGGTATTAGGTTTAGGATTCAAGGCTTAAGTATTTTTTTGTGTGTTTTTTAGGGTTTAGCTTATTTGATTTATGGATTTATAGGGTTTAGAGGTTAGACTCTTTTAGGTTTAGCGGTGTATGAGTTTTTAGGGATTTAAAGTTTAGGATTTAGGGTTTTAGGTAAGGGTTTAGTGTATAGGGCCTAGGGTTTTTTTAGATTTAGGTTATAAGGTTAATGGTTTTATCTAGGTTTTTAGGGTTTAGTTCTTTAGGTTTTTTAGATTAAGGGTTTTCCTTTGGATTTTATAGGTTTAGGCTTTAGGGATTTGTGGTTCTTTGTGTGTTTATTAGGGCTTAGCATATACGATTATGGGCTTTATTGTTTTAAGGGTCTATTTTAGGGTTTATAGGATTTAGCGTTTCTCAAAGTTAGGGTTTAGGGTTTTTTATGGTTTTTAGGTTTAGGATATAGAGTTTTAAATTACGGTTTAGGGTTTTTTTAGATTTGGGGGTTTAAGTTAAGAATTTTATCTAGGGTTTTAGAGTTTTACAGGTTTAGGGTTCAGACTGACAATTATTTTTGAGTTTTTTTAGGGTTTAGCTTATACGATTTAGGGATTTATAGGGTTTGGAGCTTATACTTTTCTAGGTTTAGGGGTTTTTTAGGTTTTCAAGGTTTAAGTGTTTCTTACGACTTTTTAGGGTTTAGGGTTTAGGCCTTCGGGTTTTTTTTTTTTTTTTGATTTTTAGGTTTAGGGTTTATGGTCTTTTAGGATTTAGTGTTTAGAGGTTAGGGTTTTGTAGGGATTTTAAATGGTTTAGATCTTAGAGTTTTTTAGGTGTTGGGGTTTTTGGGTTTCTTAGTGTTTTTAAGGGTTAATTGTTTCTTAGGGTTTTCTATTTCTATTTAAGATTTATGGATTTTTTAGGATTTAGGGTTTAGAGCTTAGGGTTTTGTAGAGGTTTTAAATTCTTTGTAGTCTTTATATTAGGGTTTATAAAATTTATGGTTTCGTAAGGTCTACGGTTTAGGGTTTCTTAGAATTTTAGGTTTAGAATATAAGGATTTAGGGTTTAGGGTTTAGGGCTTCATGTTTTTTAGGTCTAGGGTTTTAGGTGAAGGGTTTTATCTAGGGTTTTTATGGTTTAGGGCTTTGGGTTTTTTGGGTTAAGGTTTTTAGGGTTTTATAGGTTTAGGGTTAAGGGCGTATGGTTTTTTTTGAATTTTTTTTTTGGTTTATCATATACAATTTACGTCTTTATAGGGTATAGAGCTTAGAGTTTTTTAGGTTTAGGGGATTTTGAGGTTTTAGGGTTTTTAAGGGTTAAGTGTTTCTTAGGATTTAAGACTTTCAGTTTTTGTGATTTTTAGGTTTAGCTTTTACGGATTTTTAGGGTTTAGGGTTTTGAACTTAGGGTTTTGTAGGAGTTTTACTTGGTTTTTAGGTATTATATATGGGTTTAAGGGATTTAGTGTTTTTTAAGTTTTAGGGTTTCTGAAGGTTTTAGGTTTACCATTTAGGTTTTAGGTTAGGATTTAGGGCTTTTGGATTTTTAGGATTATGGTTTTTAGGATTTTGTATAATCAGGGTTTATGGCTTAGGGTTTTTGTTTGGTGTTTTTGGGGTTTAGAATAAATGATATAGGGATTTATACGGTTTAGAGCTACAATTTTTTAGGTTTAGAGGTTTTTGTATTCTTTAGAGTTTTTAAGGGTTAAGTGTTTCTTAGGGTTTTATGGGGTTTAGGGTTTTGGGCTTATGGTTTTTTTGTGTGTTTTTATGTTAGGATTTATGGATTTTGAGGATTTTGGGTTTAGAGCTTACGGTTTTTTTGGTGTTTTAAATGGTCTTTATGGTTTTTTTTTAGGATTTATAGGATTTAGGGATTCTTAAGGTTTAGGGTTTCTTAGGGATTTATGTTACGGTTCAGGGTTTATAGCTTAGGATTTTGTTAGGTTTAGGGTTTTAGGTTAATGGTTTTATCTGGCATTTTGGGGTTTAAGGCGTTGTGGTTTTTAGGGTTTTTAGGATTTTATAGATTTAAGGTTTAGGGCTTAGGGTTTTTCTTGTGTTTTTTAGGGTTTAGTATATACGATTTAGAGCTTTATAGGGTTTAAAGCTTAGAGTTTTTTAGGTTTAGCGGTTCTTGGGTTTTTTAGGGTTTTTAAGGGTTAAGTGTCTCTTAGGGTTTTTTAGGATTTAGGGCTGAGGTTTTTTTTTTTTTTGGGTTTAGGGTTTTTAAATATTTAGGATTTATGGTTTAGAGCATAGGGTTTTTAGGGAGTTTTTAGGGTTTTAAATGGTTTTTAGGGTTTATTTTAGGGTTTATAGGATTTAGGGTTTCTTAAGGTTTAGGGTTTAGGGTTTCTTACGGTTATAGGCTTGGGATTTAGGGTTTTAGGTTAGGCTTTAGAGTTTAGGGCTTAGGTTGTTTTTTAGGTTAGGGTTATAGGTTAAGGGTTTTATCAAGAATTTTAGGGTTTAGAGCTTTGGGTTTTTTTAGGTGAATGTTTTTTAGGGTTTTATAGGTTTAGGATTTAGGGCTTAGTTTTTTTTTTTTTTTTTTTTTTTTTTTTGTGTTTTTTAGCATTTAGAATATATGATTTAGGGCTTTATGGGGTTTAGAGCTTAGCTTCTTCTTGTTTAGGTTTAAGGGATTTTGGATTTTTTAAGTTTTTTAAGGGATAAGTGTTTCTTAGGGTTTTTAAGTTTTAAGGTTTAAGGGTTTGGATTTTGTTGTGTTTTTTACGTTTAGAGTTTACAAATTTTTAGGATTTAGGGTTTAGAGCTTAGAATCTTGTAGGGTTTTAAATTGTTATTAGGATTTATAGGATTTATGGTTTTTTAAGTTTTAGGGTTTAGGGTTTCTTTGGGTTTTAGGTTTAGGATTAAGATTTTAGGTTAAGAATTTTTTAGGGTTTAGGGTTTTAGGTTAAGGGTAGTAGCTAGTTTAGGCTTTAAGGCTTTGGGTTTTTTAGGCTGAGGTTTCTTAGGATTTTATAGGTTTAGGGTTTTTCTTGGTTTTTTTTAGGTTTAAGGTTTTGTCTAGGTTTTTAGGATTAAAGTCTTTGGGTTTTTTAGGTAAGGTTTTTTAGGATTTTATAGGTTTAGGGTTTTGGGCTTAGGGTTTTTTTTTATTATTATTATTGGTGTTTTTTATGTCTTAGCATATACAATTCAGGGTCTTATGAGTTTTAGAGCTTATAGTTTTTTAGGTTTAGGGGTTTTTATGTCTTTTAATGTTTTTAAGGATTAAGTGTATCTAAGGGTTTTTTAAGATTTATGGTTTAGGGTTTTCGATGAGGGTTTTAGGTTAAGGGTTTTATCTATGATCTTAGGGTTAAGGGCTTTGGGTTTTTTTGTGTTTTTTTTGTTTAGCATAAATGATTTGGATCTTTATACGGTTAAGAGCATAGAGTTTTTTAGATTTAGGGGTTTTTGGGTTTTTTTAAGGTTTTTAAGGCTTAAGTGTTTCTTAGGGTTTTTGAAGGTTTAGGGTCTAGGGCTTAGGGTTATTTTGTGTGTTAAAGGTTTAGGGTTTATAGATATTTAGAATTAAGGGTTTTGAGATTATTGTTTTAGGGGTTTTAAATTATTTTTACGGTTTATAGGATTTAGGGTTTCTTTGGGTTTTAGGTTTTAGGTTTTTAGGATAGGGTTTGGGTATGGGAATTAGAGTTTTATGTTAGGTTTTAGTTTTAGTGCTTATGGTTTTTTTAGGTTTAGGGTTTTAGTTTATGTGTTTTGTCTAGGTTTTAAGGGTTTAGGGCTTGGGTTTTTTAGGCTTAGATTCATTCGGATTTAATAGGTTTAGGGTTTAGAGCTTAGGGTTTTTTTTTGTATTTTTTAGGGTTTAGCATATACTATTTAGGGCTTGGTAGGATTTAGAGCTTAGAGTTTTTGTAGGTTTAGGGGCTTTTGGGTTTTAGTATGGTTTTTAATGATTAAGTGTTTCTTAGGGTTTTCTAGGGCTAAGGTTTTTTTTTTGTGTTTTAAGTGTTAGGGTTTACAGATTTTAAGGAGGTAGGGTTTAGATCTTAGGGTGTTCAGGGGTTTTAAATGGTTTTTAGGGGGTTTTTTAGGGTTAAGGATTTTACCTAGGTTTTTCGTGTTTTATATGTTTAGGGTTCAAGAATTAGGGTTTTTATTTTTTTGGGTTTAGCATATAATATTTAGGGGTTTATAGGGTTTGCAGCTTAGACTTGTTTAGGTTTAGGGGGTTTTAAGGGTTTTCAAGATTTAAGTGTTTCTTACGACTTTTTTAGGGTTTAGGATTTAGGCCTTAGGGTTTTTTCTTTCCTTTTGATTTTTAGGTTTAGGGTTTATGGTTTTTTAGCGTTTAGTGTTTAGAGGTTAAGGTTTTGTAGGGGTTTTAAATAGTTTAGAACTTAGAGTTCTATGGTGTAGGAGTTTTTGGGTTTTCTTAGTGTTTTTAAGGATTAAATGTTTCTTAATGTTTTCTATTGATTAGGGTTTAGGGTTTTTTTTTTGTGTGTTTTTTAAGTTTAAGATTTATGGATTTTTTAGGATTTAGGGTTTAGAGCTTAGGGTTTTGTAGAGGTTTTAAATGCTTTGCAGTGTTTATAGGATTTATGGTTTCTTAAGGTCTAGGGTTTAGGGTTTCTTAGGGTTTTAGGTTTAGAAACTAAGGATTTAGGGTTTAGGACTTCATGTTTTTTTAGGTCTAGGGTTTTAGGTTAAGGGTTTTATTTAGGGTTTTTATGGTTTAGGGCTAAGGGATTTTTGTGTGTTTTAGGGTTAAGCATATAAGATTTAGGGCTTGATATGGTTTAAATCTTAAAGTTTTTTAGGTTTAGGCATTTTTAGGGTTTTTAAGGGTTAAGTGTTTCTTAGGGTTTCTGCTTTAGAGCTTAGGGGTTTTAAATCGTATTTAAGGTTTATTTTAGGGTTTATAGAATATAGGGATTCTTAAGGTTTAGGGTTTAGAGTTTCTTAAGGTTTTAGGTTTAGGATTTAGAGTTTTAGGTTAGGGTTTAGGGCTTAGGGATTTTTAGGTTTAGGGATTTAGGTTTAGAATTTTATTTAGGTTTTAAGGTTTTAGGGCTTTGGGTTCTTTAGGTTACGGGTTTGTAGGATTTTATTGGTTTAGCATGTAGGGCTTAGGGTTTTTTTGTGTGTTGTAGGGTTTAGTATATACGATTTAGGGCTTTATAGGGTTTAGAGCATAGAATTGTTTAGGTTTTCGGTTTTTTTGTTTTTAGGGCTTTTAAGGGTTAAGTATTTCTTGGGTTTCTCAGGGTTTAGTATTTTTTGTATTTCTAGGTTTAGGGTTTATAGATTTTTAGGATTTAGGTTTTCGACCTTAGGGATTTTAGGACTTTTAAATGGGTTTTAGGGTTATTTTAGGATTTATACGATTTAGGGTTTCTTTAGGTTTATGTTTTAAGGTTTCTTCAGGTTTTAGGTTTAGGATTTAGGGTTTTAGGTTAGGGTTTAGGATTTAGGGCTTTGTGTTTTTTTTATGTTTATGTTCTTAGGTGAAGGTTCTTATCTAGGTTTTTAGGGTTTAGGGCTTTATATTTTTTTATGTTTATGTTCTTAGGTGAAGGTTCTTATCTAGGGTTTTAGGGTTTAGGGCTTTGAGATTTTTAGGTTAAGGTTTTTAGGGTTTTATAAGTTTAGGGTTTAGGATTTTTTTGTGTTTTTTAGGGTTTAGCATATATAATTTAGGGCTTTATAGGGTAGAGAGTTTAGAGTTTTTTAGTTTTAGGGGTTTTTGAGGTTTTTAGGGGTTTTAAGGGTTAAGTGATTCTTAGGGTTTAAGGCTTTCAGTTTTTTGTTTTTTTAGTTTTAGGTTTTACAGATTTTTAGGGTTTAGGGTTTAGAGCTTAGGGTTTTGTAGGGGTTTTATATGGTTTTTATGGATTATATAAGGGTTTATAGGATTTAGGGTTTTTTAAGGTTTAGGGTTTCTTAGGGTTTTAGGTTTAGCATTTAGGTTTTAGGTGAGGGTTTAGAGCTTTTGGATTTTTAGGTTTAGGGTTTTTAGGATTTTGTGGGATTAGGGTTTAGGGCTTAGGTTTTTTTTTTTTTTTTTTTTGTGTCTTTATGGTTTAGGATCTACAATATAGGGGTTTATAGGGTTTAGAGCCTACCATTTTTTAGGTTTAGGGGTTTTTTCTTTTGTAGTTCTAGAGTTTTGAAGGGTTAAGTGTTTCTTAGGGTTTAGGGTTTAGGGATTAGGTTTTTTTTATTTTTTATTATTATTATTATTATTATTATTATTATTTTTTGCGTTTTTAGGTTAGGGTATGTGGATTTTTAGGATTTAGACTTTAGAGCTTAGGTTTTTTTGGTTGTTTGAAATGGTGTTTATGGTTTATTTTAGTGTTTGTAGGATTTAGGGATTCATAAGGTTTAGGGTTTGTTAGGGATTTATGTTAGGGTTTAGGGTTTATGTCTTTGGGTTTTGTAAGGTATAGGGTTTTAGGTTAAGGGTTTTATTTGAGATTTTGGGGTTTAGGGTTTTCTAGGGGTTTTAAATGGTTTAGAGCTTAGAGTTTTTTTAGGTGTAGGGGTGTTTGGGTTTTTTTAGTGTTTTTAAGTGTTAAGTGTTTCTTAGGGTTCTCTATTGATTAGGGTTTAGGTTTTTTTTTTTTTTTGTGTTTTTTCAGTTTAAGATTTATGTATTTTTTTAGGATTTAGGGTTTAGATCTTAGGGTTTTGTAGAGGTTTTAAATGTTTTATGGTGTTTATAAGATTTATGGTTTCTTAAGGTCTAGGGTTTAGGGTTTCTTAGAACTTTAGGTTTAGAATCTAAGGATTTAAGCTTGGGTTTAGGGTTTATGGTTTATGGCTTCATTGTTTTTTAGGTCTAGGGTTTTAGGTTAAGGGTTTTATCTAGGATTTTTTTGGTTTAGGGCTTTGGGTTTTATAGGCTAAGGTTTTTAGAGTTTTATACGTTTATGGTTCAGGGCTTAGGGTTTTTTTTGTATTTTAGGGTATGCATATAAGATTTAGGGCTTGATATGGTTTAAAGCTAAGAGTTTTTTAGGTTTAGGATTCTTTTAGGATTTTTAAGGGTTAAGTGTTGCTTAGGGTGTTTTTAGGGTTTATGATTTAGAGCTTAGGATTTTGTTGGGGTTTTAAATGGTAATTACTATTTATTTTAGTGTTTATAGGATTTAGAGTTTCTCAAGGTTTTAGGTGTAGGATTAGAGTTTTAGGTTAGGGTTTAGGGGTTTGGGCTTAGGTGTTTTTAAGTTTAGGGTTTGAGGTTAAGGGTTTTACCTATGTTTTAAGGGTTTAGGTCTTTAGGTTGTTTTTGGTTATGGTTTTTTAGGGTTTTATAGGTAAAGGGTTTACTACTAAGGGTTTTTTTTGTGTTTTTTAGGGTTTAGCATATACAATTAGGGCTTTATAGGGTTTTGAGCTTATAGTTTTTTTAGGTTTAGGGGTTTTTAGGGTTTTATTCAAGGTTAACTACTTCTTAGGTTTTTCTAGGGTTTAGGTCTTAAGGTTTTGTTGTGTTTTTAAGATTTAAGGTTTACAGATCTTTAGGATTTAGGATTTAGAGCTTAGGGTTTTGTAGGGGTTTTAAATATTTTTCAGGGTTTATATTATGGTTTGTAGGATTTAGGGTTTCTTAAGGTTTAGGGTTTAGGGTATCTTACGGATTTAGGTTTAGGGTTTTAGGTTAAGGTATATGGCTTAGGGTTTTTTTAGGTATAGGGATTTGGGTTAAGGGCATTATCTAGGTTTTTAAGGTTTAAGGCTTTGGGAATTTTAGGTTCAGGTTTTTTAGGGTTTTATAGGTTTATGGTTTAGGGCTTAGTTTTTTTTTTTTTTTTTGTCTTTTTAGGGTTTCGCATATACGATTTAGAGCTTTATAGGGTTTAGATATTAGAGATTTTAGGTTTAGGGATTTTTTTTAAGGATTTGTAAGGGTATTAAATGGTGTTTAGAGTTTATAGGACTCAGGGTTTCATAAGGTTTAGGGTTTAGGGTTTCATAGGGTTTTAAATTTAGATTTAGGGTCTTAGGTTAGGGTTTATGGTTTAGGGCTTAGGGGTTTTTTAGGTTTAGAATTTTAGGTTGAGGGTTTTATCTAGGTTTTTATGGTTTAGGGATTTGGGTTGTTAGGTTAAGGTTTTTTAGGCTTTTATAGGTTTAGGGTTTAGGGCTTAGGGTTTTGTAGGTTAAGGTTTTTGAGGGTTTTATAGATATGGCATTTAGGGCTTAGGTTTTTTTGTGTGTTTTTAGGGTTTAGTATATACAATTTAGGGCTTTATAGGGTTTGGAGTTCAGAGCTTTTTAGGTTTAGATGTTTTTGGGTTATTTAGAGTTTTTTAGGCGTAAGTGTTTCTTAGGGTTTTTCAAGGGTTTAGCATAAACGATTTAGGGCTTTATATGGTTTAGATCTTATAATATTTTATGTTTTGGGATTTTGGGGGTTTTTATGGTTTTTAAGGGCTTACGGTTTTGGGCTTAGGTTTTTTTTTTTCTTTAGATTTAGGGTTTAGGGCTTAGTGCTTAGGGTTTTTTTTAGGCTTAGGATTTTAGGTTAAGGATTTAACTAGCTTTTTAGGTTTTTGGGCTTTAGAATTTTCAGATTAAGGTTTTAAGGGTTTAATAGATTTAGGATTTCGGGCTTAGGATTTTTTTTTTTTTTAGGGTTTAGCATATATGATTTAGGGCTTTTTAGGGTTTAGAGCTTTGAGTTTTTTTAGATTTAAGGGATTTTATATTTTTAGGGTTAAGGGTTAAGTGTTTCTTAGGGTTTTTTAGGGCTTAGGGATATTATTAGGTTTAGGGTTATGGGGTAAGGGTTTTATTAAGGTTTTTAGGGTTTAGGGCTTTGAGCTTTTTGGGTTGAGATGTTTTAAGATTTTATAAGTTTAGGGTTAGGTTTTAAAGTTCTTTTGTGTTTTGAGGGTTTAACAAATACGATTTAGGGCTTTATAGTGTCTAGAGCCTAAAGTTATTTAGGTTTAGGGTTTTTTATGTTTTTATAAGGATTTGAAGAGTTAAGTGTTTCTTAGGATTTAGGGCTCACAGTGCTTTTATGTTTTTTAAATATAGGGTTTACAGATTTTTAGGATTTAGGGTTTATAGCGTAGGATTTTGTAGGGATTTTAAATGTGTTTTAGGGTTTATTTTAGGGTTTCTTAATGCTTAGGGTTTTATAGTGTATTAGGTTTAGGATTTAAGGTTTTAGTTAGGATTTAGAGTTTAGCACTTTTGGTTTTTTTAGGTTTAGGGTTTTAGGTTAAGGTTTTTACTAAGTTTTTAGGGGTAATGGCTTTATGTTTTCTAGATTAAGGTTTTATAGGGCTTTATATGTTTAGGGTTTAGGGCTAAGGGTTTTTTTTTGGTGTTTTTTACAGTTTAGCATGTACGTTTTAGGGATTTATAGCATTTAGAGCTTAGAGTTTTTTTTAGGTTTAGGAGTTTTTTGAGTTTTTAAGGGTTAAGTGTTTCTTAGGGTTTAGGTTTTTGGGGCTCAGGGTTTTTTGTGTTTTTTAGGTTTAGGGTTTATAGATTTTTAGGATTTAGGGTTTAGAGTTTAGAGTTTTGAAGGGTTTTAAATGGGTTTTAGGGTTTATTAAGGTTTACGATTTAGGGTTTCTTTGGGTTTTAGGTTAGGGTACAGGGTTTAGGCCTTAGTGGTTTTTTATGTTTAGGGTTTAAGGTTTGGGTTTAGGGTTTTGGGCTTAGGGTTTTTTTAGGTTTAAGATTTTTGGTTAAGGGTTTTATCTAGGTTTTTAGGGTATAAGGATTTAGGTTTATTGGGTTAAGGGTTTTTAGGGTTTTATAGGTTTAGGATTTAGGGCTTTTTGTGTTTCTTAGGGTTTAGCATATATGATTTAGGGCTTTATAGGGTTTTGAGGTCAGTGTTTTTCAAGGTTCGGGGTGTCTGTACTTTTTAGGGTTTTTAAGGGTTAAGTTTTTCTTAGGGTTTTTTAGGGCTTAGGGTTTAGGCCTTAAAGGGTTTAATGTTAGGGTTTACGATTTTCGGCAAAGGGTTTTTTTAGGTTCAGGGTTTTAGGTTAAAGATTTTATTTGGGTTTTTAGGCTTTAAGAATTTGGGTTTGTAAGGTTAAGGGTTTTATAGTTTTAGCATTTAGGGCTTATGATATATATATATTTTTTTTTTGTGTCTTTTAGGGTTTAGCATATATGATTTAAGGCTTTATAGGGTTTTGAGGTTAGAGTTTTTCTAAAGTTAGGGGTTTCTGTATTTTTTAGGGTTTTTAAGGGTTAAGTATTTCTTAGCGTTTAGAGTTTAGAGCTTAGGGTTTTTTTAGAGGTTTTAATTTATTAATAGGGTTTATTTTAGGGTTCATAGGATTTAGGTTTTCTTATGGTGTAAGGTTTAGAATTTCTTAGGGTTTTAGGTTTAGCATTTAGGATTTTCGATTAGGGTTTTGGGGTTAGGGTTATAGGTTAAGGGTTTTATCTATGCTTTTAAGGTTTAGGGATTTATGTTTTTTGGGTTATAGGTTTAGGGTATAGGGCTTAGGGTTTTTTTTTTTGTGTTTTTTATGGTTTAGCATAAACGATTTAGGGCTTTATAGTGTTTAGAGCTTAGAGTTTTTTCGATTTAGGGATTTTTGGATTTTTTAGGATTTTTAAGGCTGAACTGTTTCTTATGGTATTTTATGGTTTATGGTTTAGGGCTTAGGGTTTGGGGTTTTTTTGTGTGTTTTTTATGTTTAGGGTTTATCAATTATTAGGATTTAGGTTTTTAGGTTAGGGTTTAGGTTTAAGATTTAGTGTTTTAGGATATGGTTTAGGGTTTACGCCTTAGAGGCTTTTTAGGTTTATGGATTTTTAGGATTTAGGGTTTAGGGCATAGGGTTTATTTTAGTGTTTGTGGGATTTAGGTTTTCTTTAGATATTAGGTTTAGTGTTTCTTATGGTTTAGGTTCAAGATTTAGGGTTTTTGGTTAGGGCTTAGGGTTAAGGGCATAGGGTAGGTTTTTTTGGTTTAGGGTTTTAGGTAAAGGGTTTTATCTAGGTTTTAAGGGTTTAGGGCTTTGGGTTTTTGGGTTAATGTTTTTTAGTGTTTTATAGGTTTAGGGTTTAGGTTATATGATTTATGGCTTTGTAGGGTTTAGAGCTTATAGTTTTTTAGGTTTAGGGTTTTTAAGGATTATGTGTATCTAAGAGTTTTTTAAGATTTAGGGTTTAGGGCTTAAGGTATTTTTTTTTTTTATGTCTTTTTGTTTAGGGTTTATGGATTTTCATGATTTAGGTATTAGATATTCTGGTTTTTGTTGGGGTTTATATAGTTTTTAGAGTTTATTTGATTTAGGGTATCTTAAGGTTTAGGGTTTCTTAGGGTTTCGATTAGAGATTTAGGTTAAGGGTCTAATCTATGATCTTAGGTTTTAGGGCTTTGGGTTTTTTTTTTTTTTTGGTCTTTTTAGGGTTTAGCATAATTGATTTGGGGTTTTATATGGTTAAGAGCTTAGAGTTGTTTAGGTTTAGGGGTTTTTGGGTTTTTTTAAGGTTTTTAAGGGTTAAGTGTTTCTTAGGGTTTTTGAAGGTTTAGGGTTTTGGGTTGAGGGTTATTTTGTATTTTTAAGGTTTAAGGTTGACATATTTTTAGAATTAATAGGTTTTAAATTGGTTTTAGGGATTATAGGATTTAAGGTTTCTTTGGGTTTTAGGTTTTTATGTTAGGGTTTAGGTTTAGGAATTAGAGTTTTAGTTTAGTGTTATATTAAGTTTAGATTTTTAGTCTATGTGTTTTATCTAGGTTTTAAGGGTTTAGGGCTTTGGTTTTTTTAGGTTTAGGGTTTTAGTTTATGTCTTTTATCTAGGTTTTAATAGTTTAGGACTTTGGGTTTTATAGGTTTAAGCTTTTTAGGATTTAACAGGTTTAGGGTTTTTTTTGTTTCTTTTAGGATTTAGCATATACGATTTAGGGCTTGATAGGATTTAGAGCTTAGTGTTTTTTTAGGTTTAGGGGTTTTTGGGTTTTTTAATGGTTTGTAATAGTTAAGTGTTTCTTAGAGTTTTTTAGTGCTTAGGGATTTTTTGTGTTTTATGTGTTAGGGTTTACAGATTTTAAGGATTTAGGGTTTAAATCTTAGGGTTTTTAGGGGTTTAAAATGGATTTCAGGTCTTATTTTAAGGCTATCGGATTTAGGGTTTCTTAATAAGATTAGGGTTTAGGGTTTTTAGGTTTAGTATTTAGGGTTTTACGTTAGGGTTTAGGGTATTTTTAGGTTTAAGGTTTTTGGCTAAGGATTTTATCTAGGGTTTTAGTGTTTTATATGTTTAGGGTTAAAGAATTAGGGGTTTTTGTGTTTTTTAGGGTTTAACATATAAAATTTAGGGATTTATAGGGTTTGTAGCTTAGACTTTTTTAGATTTAGGGGTTTTTAGGATTTTCAAGGTTTAAGTGTTTCTTACGATCTTTTTAGGGTTTAGGCCTTAGGGTTTTTTTTCTTCTGATTTTTAGGTTTAGGGTTTATCATTTTTTAGCATTTAGTGTTTAGAGGTTAGGGTTTTGTGGGGTTTTAAATGGTTTAGAGCTTAGAGTTTTACTAGGTGTAGGAGTTTTTGGGTTTTTTAGTGTTTTTAAAGGTTAAATGTTACTTAGGGTTTTCTATTTATTAGGGTTTAGGTTTTTTTTTTTATTTATTAAGATTAAGATATACGGATTTTTTAGGATTTAGGGTTTACAGCTTAAGGTTCTGTAGTGGTTTTAAATGTTTTGCAGTGTTTATATTAGGGTTTATAGGATTTATGGTTTCTTAAGGTCTAGGGTTTAGGGTTTCTTAGGGTTTTAGGATTAGAATCTAAGGATTTAGGTTAGGGTTTAAGGGTTCAGGTTTTTCTAGGTCTAGGATTTTAGGTTAAGGGTTTTATTAGGGTTTTTATGGTTTAGGGCTTTGGGTTATTTAGGTTAAGGTTTTTTAGAGTTTTATAGGTTTATGATTTAGGGCTTATGTATTTTTATGTATTTTAGGGTTAAGCATATAAGATTTAGGGCTTGATAGGGTTTAAAGCTTCAAGTTTTTTTGGTTTAGGCGTTTTTAGGGTTTTTAAGGGTTAAGTGTTTCTCAGGGTTTCTAGTTTAGAGCTTTGGGGTTTTAAATGGTATTTAAAGTTTATTTTAGGGTTTATAGAATTTAGGGATTCTTAAGGTTTAGGGTTTAGAATTTCTTAAGGCTTTAGGAATAGGATTTAGAGTTTTAGGTTAGGGTTTAGGGCTTAGGGTTTTAGTTAAGATTTTTATTTAGGTTTTGAGGTTTTAGGGCTTTGGGTTTTTTAGGTTAAGGGTTTGTAGGATTTTATAGGTTTAGGGTTTAGGGCTTAGGGTTTTGTGAGGTTTAGGGGTTTTTTGGTTTTGAGGGTTTTTAAGGGTTAAATGTTTCTTAGGTTTCTTAAGTTTCTCAGGGTTTAGTGATTTTTTTTGTATTTTTTGGTTTAGGGTTTATATATTTTTAGGATGTAGGGTTTCGACCTTAGGGATTTTAGGAGTTTTAAATGGGTTTTAGGGTTTATTTTAGGATTTATAGGATTTAGGGTTTGTTTAAGTGTAGGTTTTAAGGTTTCTTCTTGTTTTAGGTTTAGAATTTAGGGTTTTAGGTTAGGGTTTAGGGTTTAGGGCTTTTGGTTTTTCTTATATTTAGGTTCTTAGGTTAAGGTTCTTATCTAGGTTTTTATGGTTTAGGGCTTTGTGTTTTTTAGGTTAAGGTTTTTAGGGTTTTATAGGTTTAGGATTTAGGGATTTTTTCTGTTTTTTAGGGATTAGCATATATAATTTAGGGCTTTATAGGGTATAGAGCTTAGAGTTTTTTTTAGGTTTAGGGGGTTTTTGATGTTTTTAAGCATTAAGTATTTCTTAGGGTTTAAGGCTTTCAATTTTTTGTGTTTTATAGGTTTAGGTTTTACGGATTTTAGGGTTTAAGGTTTAGAGCTTTTGGTTTTGTAGGGGTTTTATATGGGTTTTAGGTATAATATAAGGGTTTTATAGGATTTAGGGTGTTTTAAGGTTTAGGGTGTAGGGTTTCTTAGTGTTTTAGGTTTAGCATTTAGGTTTTAGGTTAGGGTTTAGGGCTTTTGGATTTTTAGGTTTAGGGTTTTTAGGATTTTGTATGATTAGGGTTTAGGGCTTAGGGGTTTTTTTTTTGTGTGTTTTAGGGTTTAGGATATATTATATAGGGGTTTATAGGGTTGAGAGCTTACCATTTTTTAGGTTTAGGGGTTTTTGTATTTTTTAGAGTTTTTAAGGGTTAAGCATTTCTTAGGGTTTAGGTTTTTTTGTGTGTATAGGTTAGGGTTTATGAAGTTTTAGGATTTAGGGTTTAGAGCTTAGAGTTTTTTGGGGGTTTTAAATGGTCTTTATGGTTTATTTTAGGATTTAGGGATTTGTAAGGTTTAGGGTTTCTTAGGGATTTATGTTAGGGTTCAGAGTTTATGGCTTTGGTTTTGTTAGGTTTAGGGTTTAAGTTTAAGGGTTTTATAGGTTTAAAGTTTAGGGCTTAGGGTTTTTCTGTTGTGTTTTTTAGGGTTTAGAATATACGATTTAGGGATTTATAGGGTGTAAAGCTTAGAGCTTTTTAGGTTTCGGGGTTATTGGGGTTTTCAAGGTTTTTAAGGGTTAAGTGTTTCTTAGGATTTTTTGAGGGTTTAGGGTTTAGGGTTGAGGGTTTTTTTTTTGGTTGAGGGTTTTTAAATTTTTAGGATTTAGGGTTTAGAACTTAGGATTTTAGAAGGTTTTAGGGAGTTTAAATGGTTTTTAGGGTTTATAGGATTTAGGGTTTTTTAAGGTTTAGGGTTTAGGGTTTCATAAGGTTATAGGTTTAGGATTTAGAATTTTAGGTTAGGTTTTAGGCTTTAGGGCTTAGCTTTTTTTTTTAGGTTTAGGGTTATAGGTTAAGGGTTTTATCTAAGATTTTAGGGCTTAGGGTTTTCTAGGTTAATGTTTTTAGGGTTTTATAGTTTTAGGGTTTAGGGTTTAGGGCTTAGGGTTTTTTTTTTTTTTTTGTGTGTTTTTTAGCATTTAGCAAATATGATTAAGGGCTTTATAGGGTTTAGAACTTCGTTTTTTTTTTTTTTTTTCTTTTTTTTTTTTTTTTTTTTTTTTAAGGTTTAAGGGGTTTTGGATTCTTTAGGGTTTTTAAGGGTTAAGTGTTTCTTAGGGTTTTTTAAGGTTTAAGGTTTAGGGCTTTGGGTTTTGTTGTGTTTTTTATTTTTAGGGTTTACAGATTTTTAGGATTTATCATTTAGAGATTATGGTTTTTTTGGTGCTTTAAATGGTCTTTATGGTTTATTTAAGGATTTATATGATTTAGGGATTATTAAGGTTTAGGGTTTTTTAGGGATTTATGTTAGGGTTTAGGGTTTATGGCTTAGGGTTTTGTTAGGTTTAGGGTTAAAGGTTTAGGGTTTTATCTGGAATTTTGGGGTTTATGGCTTTGGGGATTTTAGGGTTTTATAGGTTTAAGGTTTAGGCCTTAGTTTTTGTTTTTTTTTTTTGGTCTTTTTTAGGGTTTAGCATATACGATTTAGGGCTTTATAGGGTTTAGAGCTTAGAGTCTTTTAGGTTTAGGGATTATTGGGAGTTTAAGGGTTTTTAAGACCTAAGTGTTTCTTTGGGTTTTTTAGGGTTCAGGGCTTAGGTTTTTCATTTTTTGATCTAGGGTTTTTAAATTTTTAGGATTTATGGTTTAGTGCTTAGGGTTTTTAGGGAGTTTTAGGGGTTTTAAATGGTGTTTTTGGTTTATTTTAGGGTTTATAGGATTTAGGGTTTCTGAAGGCTTAGGGTTTAGGGTTTCTTAGGGTTATAGGTTTGGGATTTAGAGTTTTAGATTAGGTTTTAGGTTTTAGGGCTTGGATTTAATTTTGGGTTTAGGGTTATAGGTTAAGTGTTTTATCTAGAATTTTAGGGTTTAGGGATTTGTGTTTTTTAAGGTTAATGCTTTTTAGGGTTTTATAGGTTTAGTGTTTAGGGCTTAGGTTTTTTTTTTTGTGTGATTTTTAGCATTTAGCATATATGATTTAGGGCTTTATAGGGTTTAGAGGTTAGCTTCTTTTTTTTAGGTTTAAGGGATTTTGGATTTTTCAAGGTTTTTAAAAGGTTAAGTGTTTCTTAGGGTTTTTTAAGGTTTAAGGTTTAAGGTTCAAGGGTTTGGGTTTTGTTGTGTTTTTTATGTTTAGGGTTTATAGATTTTTAGGATTTGGGGTTTAGAGCTTAGTGTTTTGTAGGGGTTTTAAATTGTTTTTATAGTTTATAGGATTTAGGGTTTCTTAAGTTTTAGGGTTTAGGATTTATTTGGATTTTAGGTTAAGCGTATTATCTAACTTAGGGTTTAAGTCTTTGGGTTTTTTAGTCTAAGGTTTCTTAGGATTTTATAGGTTTAGGGTTTTATCTTGGTTTTTTTTTGGTTTAACGTTTTTCTAGGTTTTTCGGATTTAAGTCTTTGGGATTTTTAGGTAATGGTTTTTTGGATTTTATAGGTTTAGGGTTTCTTATGTTTTTTTTATTTGTGTTTTTTAGGGTTTAGCATATACAATTTAGGGCTTTATAGGGTTTAGAGCTTAGCGTTTTTTAGGTTTAGGGGTTTTTGGGTCTTTTTAAGATTTTTAAGGGTTAAGTGTTTCTTAGGGGTTTTCATGGCATAGGGTATAGGGCTTAGGGATTTTTTATATTTTTTTTAAGGGTTCGGGGAATTTTAGGATTTAGGGTTTAGATCTTTGGATTTTTAGGGGTTTTAAATTGTTTTTAGGGCTTGTTTTAGGTTTTATTGGATTTAGGGTTTCTTAAGGTTAGGGTTTAGGGTTTCTTAGGGTTTTTAGGTTTAGGATTTAGGGTGTTAGATTAGGGTTTAGGGTTTTAGATTTAGGATTTAGGATTTTAAGTTTAGGATTTAGCGTTTTAGGTTTAGGATTTAGGGCATTAGGTTTAGGGTTCAAGGCTTAAGTATTTTTTTTATGTGTTTTTTAGGGTTTAGCTTATATGATTTAAGGATTTATAGGGTTTAGAGCTTAGACTCTTTTAGGTTTAGTGGTGTTTCAGTTTTTAGGGGTTTTAAGTTTAGGATTTAGGGTTTTAGGTTTGGTTTAGTGTTTAGGGCCTAGGGTTTTTTTAGGTTTAGGGTTTAAGGTTAATGGTTTTAACTAGGTTTTTAGGGTTTAGTGCTTTGGGTTTTTTGTATTAAGGTTTTTTTGGATTGTATAGGTTTCGGCTTTAGGGATTTGGGGTTCTTTGTGTGTTTGTTAGGGTTTAGCATATACCATTAAGGGCTTTATTGTTTTAAGGGTTTATTTTAGGGTTTATAGAATTTAGGGTTTCTTAGGGTTGTTAGGGTTTATCATATACGATTATGGGATTTATTGTTTTAATGGTTTATTTTAGGGTTGATAGGATTTAGGGATTCTTAAGTTTAGGGTTTAGGGTTTTTTAGGGTTTTTAGGTTTAGGATATAGAGTTTTAGGTTACGGTTTATTTTTTTTTATATTTATGGTTTTATGTTAAGAATTTTTTCTAGGGCTTTAGAGTTTTATAGGTTTAGGGTTTAGGACTTACGTTTTTTTTTTTGTGTTTTTTTAGTGTTTAGCATATACGATTTAGGGATTTATAGGGTTTGGAGCTTAGACTTTTCTAGGTTTAGGGGTTTTTTAGCTTTTCAAAGTTTAAGTGTTTGTTATGACTTTTTAGGGTTTAGGGTTTAGGCCTCACGGTTTTTTTTTTCCTGATATTTAGGTTTAGGGTTTATGGTTTTTTAGGATTTAGTGTTTAGAGGTTAGGGTTTTGTAGGGGTTTTATATGGTTTAGAGCATAGAGGTATTTTTAGGTGTAGAGGTTTTTGGTTTTTCTTAGTGTTTTTAAGGGTTAAGTGTTTCTTAGGGTTTTCTATTGATTAGGGTTTATTTTTTTTTTTTTTTTGTGTTTTTTCAGTTTAAGATTTATGGATTTTTTTGGATTTAGGGTTTAGAGCTTAGGGTTCTACAGAGGTTTAAAATGCTTTGTAGTGTTTATATTAGGGTTTATAAGATTTATGGTTTCGTAAGGTCTAGGGTTCATGGTTTCTTAGAATTTTTGGTTTAGAATCTAAGGATTTAGGGTTTAGGGTTTGTGGCTTCATGTTTTTTAGGTCTAGGGTTTTAGGTGAAGGATTTTATCTAGGGTTTTTATGGTTTAGGGCTTTGGGTTTTTTGGGTTAAGGTTTTTAGGGTTTTATAGGTTTAGGGTTAAGGGCATAGGTTTTTTTTTTTTGTTTTGGGTTTATCAGATACAATTTAGGGCTTTATAGGGTATAGAGCTCAGTGTTTTTAGGCTTAGGTGTTTTTGAGGTTTTAGGGATTTTAAGGGTTAAGTGTTTCTTAGGGGGTAAGGCTTTAAGTTTTGTGTTTTTTAGGATTAGATTTTACAGATTTTTAGGGTTTAGGTTTTAGAGCTTAGGGTTTTATAGGAGTTTTATATGGTTTTTAGGTATTATATAAGTGTTTAAGGGATTTAGGGTTTTTTAAGGTTTAGGGTTTAGGGTTTCTTAAGGTTTTAGGTTTCGCATTTAGGTTTTAGGTTAGGGTTTAGGGCTTTTGGATTTTTAGGTTTATGATTTTTAGGATTTTGTATGAGTAGGGTTTTGGGCTTAGGGTTTTTGTTTTGTGTTTTTAGGGCTTAGAATAAATGATATAGGGGTTTATAGGGTTTAGAGCTTATAGTTTTTTAGGTTTAGGGGTTTTTGTATTCTTTAGAGTTTTTAAGGGTTAAGTTTTTCTTAGGGTTTTACCGGGTTTAGGGTTTTTTTTGTGTGTTTTTATGTTAGGGTTTATGGATTTTGATGATTTAGGGTTTAGAGCTTAAGAGTTTTTTGTTGTGTTATATAGTCTTTATGTTTTTTTTAGGATTTATAGAATTTAGGGATACTTAAGGTTTAGGGTTTATGGCTTAGGGTTTTGTTAGGTTTAGGGTTATAGGTTAATGGTTTTATCTAGGATTTTGGGGTATAAGGCATTGGGGTTTTCAGGGGTTTTAGGGTTTTATAGGTTTAAGGTTTAGGGCTTAGTATTTTTTTTTTTTTGTATTTTTTAGGGTTTAGCATATACAATTTAGGGTTTTATAGGGTTTAGAGCATAGAGTTTTGTTAGGTTTAGGGTTTATTGGGTTTTTTAGGGTTTGTAAGGGTTAAGTGTTTCTTAGGATTTAGGGCTTAGGGTTATTTTCTGGTTTAGGGTTTTTAAATTTTTAAAATTTATGGTTTAGAGCTTAGGGTTTTTAGGGAGTTTTAGGGGTTTTAAATTGTTTTTAGGTTTTATTTTAGGGTTTATAGGATTTACAATTTCTTATGTTTTAGGTTTTAGGATTTCTTAGAGTTATAGGTTTGGGATTTAGTGTTTTAGGTTAGGGTTTAGGGTTTAGGGCTTAGTTTTTTTTTAGGTTAAGGGTTTGATCTAGGATTTTAGGGTGTTGGACTTTGGATTTTTTTAGGTTAATGTTTTTTAGGGATTTATAGGTTTAGGGTTTAGGGCTTAGGTTTTTTTTTTTTTTTTTTTTTTTTTTTTTTGTGTTTTTTAGCGTTTAGCATATATGATTTAGGGCTTTATAGGTTTTAGAGCTTAGGTATTTTTTTTGTTTTAGGTTAAAGGGATTTTGGATTTTTTTAAAGGTTTTTATGGGTTAAGTGTTTCTTATGGTTTTTTAAGGTTTAGGGTTTAGGGGTTTGGGCTTTGTTGTATTTTTTATGTTTAGCGTTTATAGATTTTTAGGATTTAGAGTTTAGAGCATAGTGTTTTGTAGGGGTTTTAAATTGTTTTTAGGGTTTATAGGATTTAAGGTTTCTTAAGTTTTAGGGCTTTAGGTTTAGGATTTAAGATTTTAGGTTTAATGTTTTAGGTTAAGGGTATTATCTAGTTTAGGGTTTAAGGCTTTGGATTTTTTAGTCTAAGGTTTCTTAGGATTTTATAGGTTTTGGGTTTTATTTTGGTTTTTTTAGGTTTAGGGTTTTATCTATGATTTTAGGGTTTAAGTCTTTGGGTTTTTAGGTTAAGGTATTTTAGGATTTTATAGGTTTAGGGTTTAGGGCTTAGGTTTTTTTTTTTTTGTTTTCTTTTTTATTTGTGATTTTAGGGGTTAGCATATACAATTTAGGGCTTTACAGGGTTTAGAGCTTCGAGTTTTTTAGGTTTAGGGGTTTGTGGGTCTTTTTAGGGTTTTTAATGGTTAAGTGTTTCTTAGTTTTTTTAGGATGTACGGTATTGGGCTTAGGTATTTTATGAATTTTTTTTAGGGTTCATGGATTTTTAGAATTTAGGGTTTAGATCTTAGGATTTTTAGGGGTTTTAAATTGTTTTTAGGGTTTGTCTTTGGTTTTATAGGATTTAGGGTTTCTTAAGGTTTGGGTTTAGTGTTTCTGAGGATTTTTTGGTTTAGGATTTAGGGTTTTAGTTTAGGGTTTAGGGTTTGATTTAGGATTTAGGGTTTTAGGTTTAGGATTTAGGGTATTAGGTTTGGGGTTCAAGGCTTAGTTTTTTAATTTTTTTTTTTGTGTGTCTTTTAGGGTTTAGCTTATATGATTTAGGGATTTATAGGGTTTGGAGCTTAGACTCTTTTAGGTTTAGGGTTTTTTCAAATTTTAGGAGTATTAAGTTAAGGATTTAGGGTTTTAGGTTAGGCTTTAGTGTTTAGGGCCTAGGGTTTTTTTGGGTTTCGGGTGTAAGGTTAATGGTTTTATCCAGGTTTTTAGGATTTAGTGCTTTGGGTTCTTTCAGATTAAGGTTTTTGTAGGATTTTATAGGTTTAGGCTTTAGGGATTTGGTGTTCTTTGTGTTTTTTAGGGTTTAGCATATACGATTAAGGGTTTTATTGTGTCAAAGGTTTATTTTAGGGTTTATAGTATTTAGGGTTTCTTAGGGTTTTTAGGTTTAGGACATAGAGTTTTAGGTTATAGTTTTGGGATTTTTAGGTTTAGGGTTTTAGGTTAAGGATTTTATCTAGGTTTTTTGGGTTTTTTAGGTTTAGGGTTCAAGACATAGGGGTTTTTTTTGTGTTCTTTTAGGGTTTAGCATATACGATTTAGGGATTTATAGGGTTTTTAAGGTTTTCAAGGTTTAAGTGTTTCTTACAGCTTTTTAGGGTTTAGGGTTTAGGCCTTGGGATTTTTTTTTTCTTCTAACTTTTTGTTTAGAGTTTATTGTTTTTTAGGACTTAGTGTTTATAGGTTAGGGTTTTGTAGGTGTTTTAGATGGTTTAGAGTTTAGAGTATTTTTAGGGATAGGGATTTTTGGGTTTTCTTAGTGTTTTTAAGTGTAAAGTGTTTCTTAGGGTTTTCTATTGATTACGGTTTAGGGTGTTTTTTTTTTTTTGTGTTTTTTAAGTTTAAGATTTACGAATTTTTTAGGATTTAGGGTTTTGTAGAGGTCGTAGATGCTTTGCAGTGTTTATATTAGGGTTTATAGGATTAATGATTTCTTAAGATCTAGGGTTTAGGGTAGGGTTTTAGGTTTAGAATCTAATGATTTAGGTTAGGGTTTAGGGTTTAGGGCTTCATGTTTTTTTATGTCTAGGGTTTTAGGTTAAGGGTTTTATTTAGGCTTTTTATTGTTTAGGGCTTTGGATTTTTTGGGTTAAGGTTTTTTAGTGTTTTATAGGTTTATGGTTTAGGGTTTTGGGTTTTTTGTGTATTTTAGGGTTAAGCATATAAGATTTAGGGCTTAATAGGGTTTAAAGCTTATAGTTTTTAAGGTTTAGGGTTTTTTAGGGTTTTTAAGGGTTAATTGTTTCTTATGGTTTCTGGTTTAGAACATAGGGGTTTTAAATGGTATTTAAGGTTTATTTTAGGGTTTATAGGATTTAGGGATTCTTAAGGTTTAGGTTTCATAGTTTTTTAGGGTTTTGGGTTTAGGATTTAGAGTTTTAGGTTAGGGTTTAGGGCTTAGGGTTTTCGGTGAAGGGTTTTATTTAGGATTTTAGGTTTTAGGGATTTGGGATTTTTAGGTTAAGGGTTTGTGGGATTTTATAGGTTTAGGGTTTAGGGTTTAGGGTTTTTTTTGTGTGTTGTAGGGTTTAGTATATACGATTTAGGGCTTTATAGAGCTTAGAGTTTTTTTAGGTCAAGGGGTTTTTTAGTTTTTAGGGTTTTTAAGGGTTAAGTGTTTCTTAGGTTTCCTAGGGTTTAGTTATTTTTTGTATTTTTTGGGTTTAGGGTTTATAGATATGTAGGATTTAGGGTTTCTTAAGGTTTAGGGTTTAAGGTTTCTTCGAGTTTTAGGTGTAGGATTTAGGGTTTTAGGTTAGGGTTTAGGGTTTTGGGCTTAGGGTTTTTTTTATGTTTAGGTTTTTAGGTTAAGGTTCTTGTCTAGATTTTTAGGGTTTAGGGCATTGGGTTTTTTAGGTTAAGGTTTTTATGATTTTATAGGTTTAGGGTTTTGGGCTTAGGGTTTTCTTTCTGTGTTTTTTAGGGTTTAGCATTTATTATTTAGGGCTTTAGATGGTTTAGAGCTTAAATTTTTTGAGGTTTAGGGCTTTTGGGGTTTTAGGGTTTTAAGGGTTAAGTGTTTCTTAGTTTTTTTTAGGGTTTAGGGTTTAGGGATTTGGATTTTTTTTTTTTTAGGTTCAAGGTTTTTGGATTTTTAGGATTTCGGGTTTCGTAAGGGTTTTAAGTGGTTGTTAGGGTTTATAGAAGTTTGGGTTTCTTAAGGTTTAGGTTTAGTAATCAGGGTTTTAGGTTAGGGTTAAGGGTTTAGGTCTTAAGGATTTTTTAGGTTTTGGGTTTTAGGTTAAGGGGTTTTTCTTGGTTTATTAGGGTTTAGGGCTTTGGGTTTTTTTGATTAAGCATTTTTAGGATTTTTTAGGTTTAGGGTTTAGGGTTTTTCTTGTGTTTTTTAGGTATACGATTTAAAGTTTTATCAGGTTTAGAGCTTTGAGTGTTTTTAGGATTAACGAATTTTATTTTTTTAGGGTTTTTAAGTGTTAAGTGTTTCTTAGGAATTTTTAGGGTTAAGTTTTTTTTTTTAGGTTTAGCGTTTAGAGTTTAGGTATTTGTAGGGATTTTAAATGATTTTTAGGGTTTATTTTAGAATTTATAGGATTTTGGGTTTAAAGTTAGGGTTTAGGTTTTAGGTCTTACGATTTTTTTAGGTTTAGGGTTTTTGTTTATGGGTTTTATCTAGGTTTTTAGGGTTTACGACTTTGGGTCTTTTAGGTTAAGGTTTTTCATGGTTTCATAGGTTTATGGTTTAGGGCTGAGGGTTTTTTTTTTTTTTTATGATTTTTATGGTTTAGCATATAATATATTGTTTAAAGCTTAGTATTTTTCCGGTTTGGGTGGGGGGGGTGGGGTTAGGGTTTTTTAGTGTTTTCAAGAGTTAAGTGTTTCATAGGGATTTTTTAGGGTTTATGGTTTAGAGCATAGGGTTTTGTAGTGGTTTTAAATGGTAATTACAGTTTAATTTAGGGTTTATATGATTTAGAGTTTCTTAAGGTTTTAGGTGTAGGATTAGAGTTTTAGGTTAGTGTTTAGGGGTTTGGTGCTTTTAAGTTTAGCATTTTACGTTAAGGGTTTTATCTACCTTTAAAGGGTTTAGGGCTTTGGTTGTTTTTGGTTATGGTTTTTTACGGTTTTATAGGTGAAGAGTTTACGGTTTAGGGTTTTTTTTTGTGTGTGTTTTAGGGTTTAGCAAATACAATTAGGACTTTATAGGGTTTTGAGCTTACAATTTTTTTAGTTTTAGGGGTTTTTAGGGTTTTTTTCCAAGGTTAACTGCTTCTTAGTTTTCTAGGGTTTAGGTCTTAGGGTTTTGTTGTGTTTTTAAGGTTTAAGGTTTATGGATCTTTGGGATTTAGGGTTTAAAGCTTAGGGTTTTATAGGGATTTTAAATGATATTTAGGATTTATATTATGGTTTATAGGATTTAGGGTTTCTTAAGGTTTAGGGTTTAGGGTATCTTAGGGATTTAGGTTTAGGATTTAGGGTTTTAGGTTAGGGTTTAGGGTTTAGGGCTTAGAGTTTTTTAAGGTTTTGGGATTTGGGTTAAGGACTTTATCTAGGTTTTTAAGGTTTAAGGCTTTGGGATTTTTAGGTTATGGCTTTTTAGGATTTTATAAGTTTATGGTTTAGGGCTTAGGGTTTTTTTGTGTTTTTAGGGTTTTGCATATACGAATTATGGCTTTACAGGTTTGGAGATTAGATATTTTAGGTTTAGGGATTTTTTGTTTTTTTAGGGCTTGTAAGGATATTAAATGGTGTTTAGGTTATATAGGACTTAGGGTTTCATAAGGTTTAGGATTTAGGGTTTCTTAGGGTTTTAGGTTACAGTTTATGGTTTAGGGTTTAGGGGTTTTTTAGGTTTAGAATTTTAGGTTGAGGGTTTTATCTAGGTTTTAGGGTTTTGGGATTTGGTTTTGTTGGGTTAGGGTTTTTAGGCTTTTATAGGTTTAGGGTTTAGGGCTTAGGGTTTTGTACGTTAAGGATTTTGAGGGTTTTATTGATATGGCATTTAGGGCTTAGGGTTTTTTGTGTGTTTTTAGGGTTTATCATATACGATTTAGTGCTTTATAGGATATGGAAGTTAAAGTTTTTTAGGTTTAGGTGTTTTTGGGTTATTTAGGGTTAATTAGGGTTAAGTGTTAGCATAAACGATTTAGGGCTTTATAGGGTTTAGATCTTATAGTTTTTTAGGTTTAGGGGTTTTTGGCGTTTTTTAAGGGCTTAGGGTTTAGGGCTTAGGTCTTTTCCCCTTTTTTTAGATTTAGGGTTTAGGGCTTAGGGCTTAGCATTTTTTTTAGGTTTAGGATTTTAGGTTAAGGATTTTATCTAGGTTTTTACGTTTTAGGACTTTGGAATTTTTAGATTAAGGTTTTTAGGGTTTTATAGATTTAGGATTTAGGGCTTATGGTTTTTTGTGTTTTATAGGGTCTATCATATACAATTTAGGGCTTTATAGGGTTTAGAGCTTTGAGCTTTTTTAGGTTTAAGGGATGTTATATTTTTAGGGTTTTTAAGGGTTAAGTGTTTGTTAGGGTTTTTTAGGGCTTAGGATTATTTTTAGGTTTAGGGTTTTGGGTTAAGGGTTTTATTAAGGTTTTTAGCGTTTAGCACTTTGAGTTTTTTAGGTTAAGATTTTTTCAGAATTTATAGGTTTAGGGCTTAGGTCTTAAAGTTTTTTTGTGTTTTCAGGGTTTAACAAATACGATTTAGGGCTTTATACTGTCTAGAGCCTAAAGTTTTTTAGGTTTAGGGTTTTTTGTGTTTTTTTTTTAGTTTTTAAGAGTTAAGTGTTTCTTAGGATTTAGGGCTTAGGGTGCTTTTATGTTCTTTAGATATAGAATTTACGGATTTTTTAGATTTAGGGTTTATAGCTTAGGGTTTTGTAGGGATTTTAAATGGGTTTTACGACTTCTTAATGTTTAGGGTTTCATCGTGTATTAGGTTTAGGATTTAGGGTTTTAGGTTAGGATTTAGGGTTTAGGACTTTTGGGTTTTTTAGGGGTAAGGGCTTTGTGTTTTTTAGATTAAGGTTTTATAGGGTTTTATACGTTTAGGGTTTAGGGTTTAGGGTTTAGGGCTAAAGGGTTTTTTTTTAATATTTTTTTTGATTTAGCATATACGATTTAGGGCTTTATAGCATTTAGAGTTTAGAGTTTTTTGAGGTTTAGCGGTTTTTTGGGTTTTTAATGGTTCAGTGGGGCTTAGGTTTTTTTTTCCTTTCTTTTTTACATTTAGGGTTTATAGATTTTTAGGATTTAGGATTTAGAGCTTAAAGTTTTGAAGGGTTTTAAATGGTTTTTAGGGTTTATGGGATTTACGGTTTCTTAAGGTTTACGTTTTAGGGTTTCTTAGGGTTTTAGGTTAGGGTATAAGGTTTAGGCCTTAGTGGTTTTTTATGTTTAGGGTTTAATGTTTGGGTTAAGTGTTTCGAGCTTAGGGTTTTTTTAGGTTGAAGGTTTTAGGTTAAGGATATTATCTAGTTTAGGGTTTAGGATTTTTTAGTCTAAGGTTTCTTAGGATTTTATAGGTTTAAGGTTTTATCTTGTTTTTTTTAGGTTTATCTAGGTTTTTAGGGTTTAAGTCTTTGGGTTTTTTAGATTAAGGTTTTTTAGGATTTTATAGGTTCAGGGTTTAGGGCTTAGGTTTTTTTCTGTTTTTTTTTATTTGTGTTTTTAGGGGTTAGCATATACAATTTAGGGCTTTATAGGATTTAGAGCTTAGAATTTTTTAGGTGTAGGGGTTTGTTGGTCTTTTTAGGGTTTTTAAGATTTAAGTGTTTCTTAGGTTTTTTTAGGACGTAGGGTATAGGGCTTAGGTATTTTTTGGGTTTTTTTTAGGTTTCATGAATTTTTAGGATTTAGGGTTTAGATCTTAGGATTTTTAAGGGTTTTAAATTGTTTTTAGGTTTTGTCTTTGATTTTATAGGATTTAGGGTTTCTTAAGGCTTCGGTTTATGGTTTTTGAGGGTTTTTAGGTTTAGGATTTAGTGTTTTAGTTTAGGGTTTAGGGTTTTAGGTTTTGGATTTAGGGTTTTAGGTTTAGGATTTAGGGTATTAGGTTTATGGTTCAAGGCTTAGGTTCTTTTTTTTTATTATTTTGTGTTTTTTAGGGTTTAGCTTATATGATTTAGGGATTTATTGGGTTTGGAGCTTAGACACTTTTAGGTTTAGGGTTTTTTGAGTTTTTAGGGGTATTAAGTTAAGGATTTAGGCTTTTAGGTTAGGCTTTAGTGTTTAGGGCCTAGGGTTTTTTTAGGTTTCGGGTTTAACGTTAATGGTTTTATCTAGATTTTTAGGGTTTAGTGCTTTGGGTATTTTTAGAATAAGGTTTTTTAGGATTTTATAGGTTTAGGCTTTAGGGATTTGGGGTTCTTTGTGTTTTTAGGGTTTAGCATATACAAGTAAGGGCTTTATTGTTTTAAGGGTTTATTTTAGGGTTTATAGGATTTAGGGTTTCTTAAGATTAGGGCTTAGGGTTTTTAGGTTTAGGATATAGAGTTTTAGGTTACAGTTTAGGATTTTCGATTAAGGATTTTGTCTAGTTTTTTAGGGTTTTATAGGTTTAAGGTTGAAGACATAGTGTCTTTTTTTGTGTTCTTTTAGGGATTAGCATATATGATTTAGTGATTTATAGGGTTTTTAAGGTTTAAGTGTTTCTTACAGCTTTATAGGGTTTAGTGTTTAGGCCTTAGGGTTTTTTTTTTCTTCTAATTTTTAGGTTTAGAGTTTATAGTTTTTTAGGATTTAGTGTTTAGAGGTTAGGGTTTTGTAGGTGTTTTAAATGGTTTAGAGTTTAGAGTTTTTTTAAGTGTAGGGGTTTTTGGGTTTATTTAGTGTTTTTAAGGGTTAAGTATTTCTTAGGGAATTCTATTGATTAGGGTTTAGGGTTTTTTTTTTGTGTTTTTTAAATTTAAGATTCATGGATTTTTTAGGATTTAGGATTTAGAGCTTAGGGTTTTTTAGAGGTTTTAAATGTTTTGTAGTATTTATATTAGGGTTTATAAGATTTATGGTTTCTTAAGGTCTAGGGTTTAGGGTTTCTTAGAGTTTTTGGTTTAGAATCTAAGGATTTAGGTTAGGGTTTAGGGTTTAGGGCTTCATGTTTTTTTTAGGTCTAGGGTTTTAGGTTAAGGGTTTTATCTAGGGTTTTTATGGTTTAGGGCTTTGGGTTTTTTGGGTTAAGGTTTTTTAGAGTTCTATAGGTTTATGTTTTAGGGCTTAGGGTTTTTTTTTGTGTATTTTAGGGTTAAGCATATAAGATTTAGGGCTTGATAGGGTTTAAAGCTTAGAGTTTTTTACATTTAGGGTTTTTAAGGGTTAAGTGTTTCTTAGGGTTTTTGGTTTAGAACTTAGGGATTTTACATGGTTTTTAAGGTTTATTTTAGGGTTTATAGGATTTAGGGATTCTTAAGGTTTAGGGTTTAGAGTTTCTTAAGGTTTGAAGTTTAAGATTTAGAGTTTTAGGTTAGGGTTTAGGGCTTGGGATTTTTTAAGTTTAGGGTTTTAGGTTATGGGATTTATATTGGTTTTTTGGTTTTAGGGCTTTGGATTTTTAGGTTAAGGATTTGTAGGATTTTATAGGTCTAGGGTTTAGGGCTTAGTGTTTTTTTTTTTGTGTGTTGTAGGGTTTAATATATACGATTTAGGGCTTTATAGGGTTTAGAGCTTAGAGTTTTTTAAGGTCAAGGAGTTTTTGGTTTTCAGGGTTTTTAAGGGTTAAGTGCTTCTTAGGTTTCCTAGGGTTTAGTTATTTTTTGTATTTTTTGGGTTTAGGGTTTACAGATATTTAGGATTTAGAGTTTGGCGCTTATAGATTTTAGGAATTTTAAATGGGTTTTTGGGTTTATTTTAAGAGTTATAGGATTTAGGGTTTCTTAAGGCTTAGGGTTTAAGGTTTCTTGGGTTTTAGGTTTAGGATTTAGTGTTTTAGGTTAGGGTTTAGGGTTTAGGGCTTAGGGTTTTTTTTTATGTTTAGGTTCTTAGGTTAAGGTTCTTATCTAGGTTTTTCGGGTTTAGGGCATTGGGTTTTTTTAGGTTAAGGTTTTTAGGGTTTTAGGTTTAGGGTTTTGAGCTTAGGTTTTTTTTTTTTTTTTTTTTTGTGTTTTTTAGGGTTTAACATATATGATTTAGGGCTTTAGATGGTTTAGAGCCTAAAGTTTTTGAGGTTTAGAGCTTTTGGGTTTTTTGGGTTTTAAGGGTAAAGTGTTTCTTAGGGTTTTTTAGGGTTTAGGGATTTGGATTTTTTTTGTTGTTTAGGTTTAGGGTTTACAGATTTTTAGGATTTCGAGTTTCGTAAGGGTTTTAACTGGTTGTTAAGGTTTATAGAATTTTGGGTTTCTTAAGGTTTAGGTTTAGGAATCAGGGTTTTAGGGTAGGGTTAAGGGTTTAGGTTTTAAGGATCTTTTATGTTTAGGGTTTTGGGTTAAGGGTTTTATCTAGTTTTTTTTTAGGGTTTAGGGCTTTGGGTTTTTTAGGTTAAGCGTTTTTAGGATTTTTTAGGTTTAGGGTTTGGGGTTTTTTTTTGTGTTTTTTAGGGTTTAGTGCATACGATTTAAGGTTTTATCAAGTTTAGAGCTTTGAGTGTTTTTAGGTTTAACGAATTTTATTTTTATAGGGTTTTTAAGTGTTATGTGTTACTTAGGATTTTTTAGGGTTAAGTGTTTTTTTTTTTTTTTTTTTTTTGTATTTTTAGGTTTAGAGTTTAGGCTTTTGTAGGGGTTTTAAATGATTTTTAGGTTTTATTTTAGAATTTATAGGATTTAGGGGTTAGGATTTTGGGTTTAAGGTTAGGGTTTAGGTTTTAGGTCTTAGGGTTTTTTTAGGTTTAGGGTTTTTGTTTACGGGTTTTATCTAGGTTTTTAGGGTTTACGACTTTGGGTTTTTTAGGTTAAGGTTTTTCAGGGTTTTATAGGTTTATGGTTTAGGGCTTCAGTTCTTTTTTTATTTTTTCTGTTGTTAGGGTTTCGCATGTACGATTTAGAGCTTTATAGGGTTTAGAGATGAGAGATTCTAGGGTTAGGGATTTTTGGTTTTTTTTAGGGTTTGTAAGAGTATTAAATGTTGTTTTGGGTTTATAGGACCTAGGGTTTCATAAGGTTTAGGGTTTAGAGTTTCATAGGATTTTAAATTTAGAATTTTGGGTTTTAGCTTAGGGTTTATGGTTTAGGGCGTAGGGGTTTTTTAGGTTTAGAATTTTAGGTTGAGGGCTTTATCTAGGTTCTTAGGGTTTAGGGATTCGGGTTTCTTAGGTTAAGGTTTTTTATGCTTTTATAGGTTTAGGGTTTAGGGTTTAGAGCTTAGGGTTTTGTAGGTTAAGGTTTTTGAGGGTTTTTATAGATACGGCATTTATGGCTTAGGGTTTTTTGTGTGTTTTTAGGGTTTAGTTTATATGATTTAGGGCTTTATATGGTTTGCAACTTAAAGTAGTTTAGGTTTAGATGTTTTTGGCTTGTTTAGGGTTATTTATGGTTAAGTGTTTCTTAGGGTTTATCATAAATGATTTAGGGCTTTATAGGGTTTAGATATTATAGTTTTTTAGGTTTAAGGGTTTTGGGGGTTTTTAAGGTCTTAGGTTTTTTTCTACTTTTTTAGATTTAGGGTTTAGGGTTTTGGGCTTAGGGTTTTTTTTAGGTTTAGGATTTTAGGTTAAGGATTTTATCTAGGTGTTTAGGTTTTAGGGCTTTGGAATTTTTAGAATAAGGTTTTTAGGGTTTTATAGAATTAGGATTTAGGGCTTAGGGTTGTTTGTGTGTTTTTTAGGGTTAAACATATGCGATTTAGGGCTTTAAAGGGTTTAGAGCTTTGAGTTTTTTTAGGTTTAAGGGATTTTATATTTTCTAGGTTTTTAAGGGTTAAGTGTTTGTCAGGATTTAGGGATTTAAAGGGTTTAGAGCTTTGAGTTTTTTTAGGTTTAAGGGATTTTATATTTTCAAGGTTTTGAAGGGTTAAGCGTTTGTCAGGATTTTTTAGGATTGAGGGTTATTTTGATGTTTAGGGTTTTGGGTTAAGGGTTTTACTACGGTTTTTAGGGTATAGGGCTTTGAGTTTTTTCAGTTAAGGTTTTTTCAGATTTTATAGGTTTAGAATTTAGGTGTTAAAGTTTTTTTGTGTTTTTAGGGGTTTAACAAATATGATTTAGTGCTTTATAGGGTCTAGAGCCTAAAGTTTTTTAGGTTTAGGGTTTTTTATGTTTTTTTTAGGGTTTTATGAGTTAAGTGTTTCTTTGGGTTTAGGGCTTAGGCTGCTTTTATGTTTTTAGATATAAGGTTTAGGGATTTTTAGGATTTAGGGTTTGTAGCTTAGGGTTTTGTAGGGATTTTAAATGGGTTTAAGGGTTTCTTAATGTTTAGGGTTTCATAGTGTATTAGGTTTACGATTTAGGGTTTTAGGTTAGGATTTAGGGTTTAGGACTTCTGGCTTTTTTAGGTTTAGGGTTCTAGGTTAAGTGTTTTAACTAAGTTTTTTAGGGGTAAGGGCTTTGTGTTTTTTTTATTAGGGTTTTATATGTTTTGGGTTTAGGGCTAAATTTTTTTTTTTTTTTTTTGTGTGTTTTCTACAGTTTAGCATATATGATTTAGGGCTTTATAACATTTAGAGCTGAGAGTTTTTTTAAATTTAGGGGTTTTTTGGGTTTTTAAGGGTTAAATATTTCTTAGGATTTTTAGGGGTTTTAAATTATTTTTAGGGTTTGTTTTTGGTTTTGTTGGATATAGGGTTTCTTAAGGTTAGGGTTTAAGGTTTCTTCGGGTTTTTAGGTTTAGGATTTAGGGTGTTAGGTTAGGATTTAGGGTGTTAGGTTTAGGATTTAGCATTTTAGGTTTAGGATTTAGGGTATTAGGTTTAGGTTCAAGGCTTAAATTTTTTGTGTGTGTGTTTTTTAGGGTTTAGCTTATATGATTTACAGGTTTATAGGGTTTAGAGCTTAGACTCCTTTAGGTTTAGCAGTGTTTATGTTTTTAGGGGTTTTAAGTTTAGGATTTAGGGTTTTAGTTTAGGGTTTAGTGTTTAGGGCCTAGGATTTTTTTTGTTTAGGGTTTAAGGTTAGTGGTTTTATCTAGGTTTTTAGGATTTAGTTCTTTGGGTTTTTTAGATTAAGGGTTTTTTTTGGATTTTATATGTTTAGGCTTTAGGGATTTGGGGTTCTTTGTGTGTTTGTTAGGGTTTAACATATATGATTATGGGATTTATTGTTTTATGGGTCTATCTTAGGGTTTATAGGATTTAGGGCTTCTTAAGGTTTGGGTTTAGTGTTTTGTAGGGTTTTTAGGTTTAGGATATAGAGTTTTAGGTTACGGTTTAGGGTTTTTAAAATTTAGAGTTTTATGTTAAGAATTTTATCTAGGGTTTTAGAGTTTTATAGATTTATGGTTCAGGACTTATGGTTTTTTTTTTTGTGTTTTTTTAGGGTTTCGCATATACGGTTTAGGGATTTATAGCATTTGGAGCTTAGACTTTTCTAGGTTTAGGGGTTTTTTAGGTTTTCAAGATTTAAGTGTTTCTTATGACTTTTTAGGGTTTATGGTTTTTTAGGATTTAGCATTTAGAGGTTAGGGTTATGTAGGGGTTTTAAATGGTTTAGAGCTTAGAGTTTTTTTAGGTGTAGGGGTTTTTGGGTTTTCTTAGTGTTTATAAGGGTTAAGTGTTTATTAGGGTTTTCTATTGATTAGGATTTAGGGTTTTTTTGTGTTTTTTCAGTTTAAGATTTATGGATTTTTAGGATTTAGGGTTTAGAGCTTAGGGTTTGGTAGAGGTTTTAAATGCTTTGTAGTGTTTATAATAGGGTTTATAAGATTTATGGTTTTGTATGGTCTACAGTTTAGGGTTTCTTAGAATTTTAAGTTTAGTATCTAAGGATTTAGGGTTTAGGGTTTAGAGCTGCATGTTTTTTAGGTCTAGGGTTTTTGGTTAAGGGTTTTTATGGTTTAGGGATTTGGGTTTTTTGGGTTAAGGTTTTTAGTGTTTTATAGGTTTAGGGTTAAGGGCTTAGGGATTTTTTGTGTTTTTTTGGGTTTATCATATACAATTTTGGGTTTTATAGGGTATAGAGCTTAGAGTTTTTTAGGTTTAGGGGCTTTTGAGGTTTTAGGGTTTTTAAGGGTTAAGTGTTTCTTAGGGTTTAAGGCTTTCAGTTTTTTTGTGTTTTTGAGGTTTAGCTTTTATGGATTTTTTGGGTTTAGGGTTTTGTAGGAGTTTTATATGGTTTTTAGGGATTGTATAAGGGTTTAAGGGATTTAGGATTTTTTAAGGTTCAGGGTTTAGGGTTTCTTAAGGTTTTAGGTTTAGCATTTAAGTTTTAGGTGGGGTTTAGGGCTTTTGGATTTTTAGGATTATGGTTTTTAGGATTTTGTATGTTTAGGGTTTAGGGCTTAGGGTTTTTGTTTTGTGTTTTTGGGGTTTAGAATAAATGATATAGGGGTTTATAGGGTTTAGAGTTTACAACTTTTTAGGTTTAGGGGTTTTTGTGTTCTTTAGAGTTTTTAAGAGTTAAGTGTTTCTTAGGGTTTTATAGGGTTTAGGTTTTCGGGCTTAGGGTTTTTTTGTGTATTTTTATGTTAGGGTTTATGGATTTTGAGGATTTAGGGTTTAGAGCTTATAGTTTTTTTGGTGTTTTAAATGCTCTTTATGGTTTTTTTAAGGATTTGTAGGATTGGGGGATTCTTAAGTTTTAGGATTTCTTAGAGATTTATTTTAGGGTTTAGGGTTTTAGGTTAATGGTTTTGTTTTGGATTTTGGGGTTTAAGGCATTGGGGTTTAAAGGGTTTTTAGGGTTTTATAGGTTTAAGGTTTAGGGCTTAGGGTTTTTCTTGTGTTTTTGAGGGTTTAGCATATACGATTTAGGGCTTTATAGGGTTTAGAGCTTAGAGTTTTTTAGGTTTAGGGGTTCTTGGATTTTTTTAGGGTTTTTAAGGGTTAAGTGTCCCTTAGGGTTTTTTAGGATTTAGGGCTTAGGTTTTTTTTACGGTTTAGGGTTTTTAAATATTTAGGATTTATGGTTAAGGGCATAGGGTTTTTAGGGAGTTTTTGGGGTCTTAAATGTTTTTAGGGTTTATAGGATTTAGGGTTTCTTAGGGTTATAGGTTTGGGATTTAGGGTTTTAGGTTAGGTTTGAGGGTTTAGGGCTTAGGTTTTTCTTAGGTTTATGGTTATAGGTTAAGGGTTTTATCTAGGATTTTAGGGTTTAGGGCTTTGGGTTTTTTTAGGTTAATGTTTTTTAGGGTTTTATAGGTTTAGGATTTAGGGCTTAGGTTTTTTTTTTTTTTTTTTGTATTTTTTAGCATTTAGCATATATGATTTAGGGCTTTATAGGGTTTAGAGCTTAGCATCTTTTTTTTAGGTTTAAGGGATTTTGGATTTTTTTTTGTTTTTTAAGGGTTAAGTGTTTCTTAGGGTTTTTTAAGGTTTAAGTTTTAGGGGTTTGGTTTTTGTTGTGTTTTTTATGTTTAGGGTTTACCGATTTTTAGGATTTAGGGTTTAGATCTTAGGGTTTTTTAGGTGTTTTAAATGGTCTTTATGGTTTATTTTAGGATTTATAGGACTTATGGTTTTTTAAGTTTTAGGGTTTAGGGTTTCTTTGGGTTTTAGGTTTAGGATTAAAATTTTCTGTTTAGGGTTTTAGGTTAAGGGTATTATCTAGTTTAGTCTTTAAGGTTTTGGGTTTTTTAGGCTAAGTTTTCTTAGAATTTTATAGGTTTAGGGTTTTATCTTTTTTTTTAAGGTTTAGGATTTTATCTATGTTTTTAGGGTTGAAGTCTTTGGGTGTTTTAGGTAAGGTTTTTTAGGATTTAATAGTTTTAGGGTTAAAGTCTTTGGGTTTTTATGGTTTAGCATATATAATTTCGGGCTTTATGGGGTTTAGAGCTTAGAGTTTTTTAGGTTTAGGGGTTTTTAGGTCTTTTTATGGTTTTTTAGGGTATAGGGCGAAGGGATTTTTTTTTTTTTTTTTTTTAGGGTTCGTGGAGTTTTAGGATTTAGGGTTTAGATCTTAGGATTTTTAGGGTTTTTAAATTCTTTTTAGGGTTTGACTTAGGTTTTATAGGATTTAGGGTTTCTTAAGGTTAGGGTTTAGGGTTTTTAGTTTTAGAATTTAGGATTTTAGGTTAAGGTTTAGGGTTTTAGGCTTAGGATTTAGGGTTTTAGGTTTAGGATTTAGGGAATTAGGTTTAGGGTTCAAGGCTTGGGTTTTTTTTAGTGTGTTTTTTAGGGTTTAGCTTATATGATTTATGGATTTATAGGGTTTGGAGCTTAGACTCTTTTAGGTTTCGGGGTTTTGAGTTTTTAGGGGTTTTATGTTGAGGATTTAGGGTTTTAGGTTAGGGTTTAATGTTTAGGGCCTAGGGTTTTTTTAGGTTTATGGTTTAAGGTTAATGGCTTTACCTAGGTTTTTAGGGTTTAGTGCTTTGGGTTTTTTAGATTAAGGCTTGTTGGATTTTATAGGTTTAGGCTTTAGGGATTTGGGGTTCTTTGTGTGTTTGTTAGGGTTTAGCATATACAATTAAGGGCTTTATTGGTTTAAGGGTTTATTATAGGATTTATGGAATTTAGGGTTTCATAGGGTTTTTAGGTTTAGGATATAGAGTTTTAGGTTACGGTTTAGGGTTTTTTAGGTTTAAGGTTTTAGGTTAAGGATTTTATCTAGGATTTTAGGGTTTTAAAGGTTTACGGTTCAAGACTTAGGTTTTTTTTGTGTGTTTTTTTAGGGTTTAGCATATACGATTTAGGGATTTATAGGGTTTGGAGGTTTGACTTTTTTAGGTTTAGGGGTTTTTAAGATTTTCAAGGTTTAAGTGTTTCTTACCACTTTTTTGGGTTTAGGGTTTTGGCCTTAGGGCTTTTTTTCCTTCTATTTTTTAGGTTTAGGGTTTATAATTTTTTCTGTTTTAGTGTTTAGAGGTTAGGGTTTTGTAGGGGTTTTAAATGGTTTAGAGCTGAGTGTTTTTTTAGGTTTAGGGGTTTTTGGGTTATCTTACTGTTTTTAAGGTTTAAGTGTTTCTTAGGGTTTTCTATTGATTAGCGTTTAGGGTTTTTTTTGTGTTTTTTTCAGTTTAAGATTTATGGATTTTTTAGGATTTAGGGTTTAGAGCTTAGGGTGTTGTAGAGGTTTTAAATGCTTAGTAGTGTTTATATTAGGGTTTATAAGATTTATGATTTCGTAAGGTCTTGGGTTAAGGTTTCTTAGATTTTTAGGTTTAGAATCTAAGGATTTAGGGTTTTGGGTTTAGGGCTTCATGTTTTTTTAGGTCTTGTGTTTTAAGTCAATGGTTTTATCTAGGATTTTTATGGTTTAAGGCTTTGGGTTTTTTGGGTTAATGGTTTTTAGAGTTTTATAGCTTTTCAGTTTAGGGCCTAGGGTTTTTTGTCTATTTTATGGTTAAGCATATAAGATTTCGGGCTTGATAGGGTTGAAAGCTTAGAGTTTTTAAGGTTTAGGGTATTTTAGGGTTTTTAAGGATTAAGTGTTTCTTAGGGTTTCTAGATTAGAACTTGGGGTTTTAAGGATTATTTTAGGGTTTATAGGATTTAGAGATTCTTAAGGTTAAGGTTTAGAGTTTCTTAAGGTTTTAGGTTTAGGATTTAGAGTTTTAGGTTAGGGTTCAGGACTTAAGGTTTTTTAGGTTTTGGGTTTTAGGTTAAGGGTTTTATTTAGATTTTTAGGTTTTAGGTCTTTGGATTTTTTAGGTTAAGGGTTTGTAGGAGTTTATAGGTTTAGGGTTTTTTCATGTATTGTAGGTCTTAGTATATACTATTTAGGGTTTTATAGGGTTTTGAGCTTAGCATTTTTTTAGGTTTAGGGGTTTTTTGGTTTTTAGGGGTTTTAAGGGTTTAGCATATACAATTAGGGCTTTATAGGGTTTTGAGCATACAGTTTTTTTAGGTTTAGGGGCTTTTAGGGTTTTTTTGAAGGTTAACCACTTCTTAGGGCTTTCTAGGGTTTAGGTCTTAGGGTTTTATTGTGTTTTTAAGGTTTAAGGTTTACAAATCTTTAGGATTTAGACTATAGAGCATAGGGTTTTGTAGGGGGTTTAAATGATTTTTAGGGTTTATATTATGGTTTATAGGATTTAGGGCTTCTTAAGGTTTAGGGTTTATGGTATCTTAGGGATTTAGGTTTAGGATTTAGGGTTTTAGGTTAGGGTTTAGGGTTTAGGGCTTAGGGTTTTTTTAGGTTTAGGGATTTCGGTTAAGGGCTCTATCTAGGTTTTTAAGGTTTAAGGCTTTGGATTTTTGGGTTAAGGTTTTTTTTAGGGTTTTATAGGTTTATGGTTTAGGGCTTTCATTTGTTTTTTTTGTGTTGTTAGGGTTTTGCTTATACGATTTAGAGCTTTATAGGGTTTAGAGATGAGAGATTTTAGGTTTAAGGATTTTTGGTTTTTTTAGGATTTGTAAGGGTATTAAATTTTGTTTGGGGTTTATAGGACCTAGGGTTTCATAAGGTTTAGGGTTTAGAGTTTCATAGGGTTTTAAATTTAGAAGGTAGGATTTTAGGTTAGGGTTAATGGTTTAGGTCTTAGGGGTTTTTTAGGTTTAGAATTTTAGGTTGAGGGCTTTATCTAAGATTTTAGGGTTTATGGATTTGGGTTTCTTAGGTTAAGTTTTTTTATTCTTTTATAGGTTTAGGGTTTAGGGTTTAGAGCTTAGGGTTTTGTAGGATATCATTTTGAGGGTTTTTATAGATATGGCATTTATGGCTTAGGGTTTTTTGTGTGTTTTTAGGGTTTAACATATACGATTTAGGGCTTTATTGGGTTTTCAACTTAGAGTTTTTTAGGTTTAGGTGTTTTTGGGTTGTTTAGGGTTATTTAGGGTTAAGTGTTTCTTAGGGTTTAGCATAAACGATTTAGGGCTTTCTATGTTTAGATCTTATAGTTTTTTAGGTTTAGGGGTTTTGGGGGGTTTTTAAGGACTTAGGGTTTAGGGCTTAGGTTTTTATCTTTTTTCTAGATTTAGGCTTTAGGGTTTTTTTAGGTTTAGGATTTTGTCAAGGTTTTTAGGTTTTAGGGCTTTGGAATTTTTAGATTAAGCTTTTTAGGGTTTTATAGATTTAGGATTTAGGGCTTAGGGTTTATTGTGTTTTTTAGGGTTTAGCATATACAGTTTAGGGCTTTAAAGGGTTTAGAGCTTTTTGTTTTTTTAGGTTTAATGGATTTTATATTTTCAGCGTTTTTAAGGGTTAAGTGTTTCTTAGGGTTTTTAAGGACTTAGGGTTATTTTTAGGTTTGGGGTTTTGGGTTACGGGTTTTATTTCGGTTTTTAGGGTTTAGGGCTTTGAGTTTTTTGGGTTAAGGTCTTTTCAGATTTTATAGGTTTAGGATTTAGGTCTTAAAGTTTTTTTTCGTGTTTTTAGGGTTTAACAAATATTATTTAGGGCTTTATAGGGTCTAGAGCCTAGAGATTTTTAGGTTTAGGGTTTTTTGTGTTTTTTTTAGGGTTTTAAGAGTTAAGTGTTTCTTAGGGTTTAGGGCTTAGGGTGCTTTTATGCTTTTTAGATATAGGGTTTAGGGATTTTTCGGATTTAGGGTTTGTAGCTTAGGGTTTTATAGGGATTTTAAATGGGTTTTAGGGTTCATTTTAGGGTTTCTTAATGTTTACGGTTTCATAGTTTATTAGGTTTAGGATTTAGGGTTTAGGACTTTTGGTTTTGTTAGATTTAGGGTTCTAGGTTAAGGGTTTTAACTAAGTTTTCTAGGGGTAAGGGCTTTGTGTTTTTTTATTAGGGTTTTATATGTTTAGGGTTTAGGGCTAAGGTTTTTTTTTTTTTTTTGTGTTTTCTACAGTTTAGCATATACGATTTAGGGCTTTATAGTATTTAGAGATGAGAGTTTTTTTAGGTTTAGGGGTTTTTTGGATTTTTAAGGGTTAAGTATTTATTAGGGTTTAGGGTTTTGGGGATTAGGGTTTTTTGTGTTTTTTAGGTTTAATATTTACAAATTTTTAGAATTTAGGGTTTAGAGCTTAGAGTTTTGAAGAGTTTTAAATGGTTTTTAGGGTGTATGGGATTTGGGGTTTCTTAGGTTTACGGTTTAGGGTTTCTAAGGGTTTTAGGTTAGGGTATAGGGTTTAGGCCTTATTGGTTTTTTATGTTTAGGGTTTAAAGTTTGGGTTTAGGGTTTCGGGCATAGGATTTTTTTATTAACATTTTAGGTTAAGGGTCTTATCTAGGTTTTTAGGGTTTAGGGATTTAGGTTTATTAGGTTAAGGGTTTTATAGGCTTAGGATTTAGGGCTTAGGGTTTTGTTTTGTTTTTTATAGGGTTTAGCTTATATGATTTAGGGCTTTGTAGGGTTTTTAAGAGTTAAGTGTTTATTAGGGTTTTTTCAGGTTTAGGATTTAGGCCATAGGAGTTTTTTAGGTTTAGGGTTAAATGTTAGGGTTTAGGGTTTAGGGCATATGGTTTTTTAGATTTAGGGTTTTATCTAGGGTTTTATGCTTTAAGGATTTGGGTTTGTTAGGTTAAGGGTTTTTATGGTTTTATAGGTTTTGGTTTAGGGCTTATGATTTTTTTTGGGTGTTTTTTAGAGTTTAGCATATATGATTTAGGTCTTTATAGGGTTTTGAGTTTAGAGTTTTTCAAAGATAGGGGTTTCTGTATTTTTTTGGGTTTTTAATGGTTAAGTGTTTCTTGGTGTTTTTTTAGGGTTTAGGATTTAGAGCTTAGGAATTTTTAGGGGTTTTAAATTGTTTTTAGGGTTTATTTAGGGTTCATAGTATTTAGGTTTTCTTATGGTTTAAGGTTTAGGATTTCTTTGGGTTTTACGTTTAGAATTTAGGATTTTAGGTTAGGGCTTTGGGTTTAGGGTTATAGGTTAAGGGTTTCATCTATGTTTTTAAGGTTTAAGGCTTTAGGTTTTTTGGATTTTAGGTTTAGGGTATAGGGCTTAGGGTTTTTTGTGTTTTTTAGGGTTTAGCATATACGATTTAGGGCTTTATATTGCTTAGAGCTTAGAGTTTTTTTCTATTTAGAAATTTTGAGGTTTTCAGGATTTTTAATGGTTAAGTGTTTCTTATGGTTTTTTAGGGTTTATGGTTTAGGGCTTAGGTATTTTTGTGTGTTTTTAGGTTTTGGGTTTATCAATTTTTAGGATTTAGTGTTTTAGGTTAGGGTAAGGTTTAGGCCTTAAAGGGTTTTTAGGCTTATGGATTTTTAGGATTTAGGGTTTAGAACTTAGGGTTTATTTTAGTGTTTATGGGATATAGGTTTTCTTTAGGTATTAGGCTTAGTGTTTCTTATGGTTTAGGTTTAGGATTTAGGGTTTTAGGTTAAGGGCTTAGGGTGGCTTTTTTAGGTTTAGGATTTTAGGTAAAGGGTTTTATCTAGGTTTTTAGGATTTAGGGCTTTGGGTTTTTTAGGTTAATTTTTTTTAGGGTTTTATAGGTTTAGGGTTTAGGGCATAGAGTTTTTAAGGTTTAACTTATATGATTTATGTCTTTATAGGGTTTAGAGCTTATTGTTTTTTAAGTTTAGGGATTTTAATGTTTTTAAGGTTTAAGTGTATCTAAGGGTTTCTTAAGATTTATGGTTGAGGGCTTAAGTTATTTTTTTTAGTGTCTTTTAAGTTTAGGGTTTATGGATTTTCTTGATTTAGGGATTAGAGATTTAGCTTTTTTAGGGGTTTATATGGTTTTTATGGTTTATTTTAGGGTTTATATGATTTAGGGTATCTTAAGGTTTAGGGTTTCTTAGGATTTACGATTAGGGTTTTAGATTAAGGGTTTTATCTATGATCTTAGGGTTTAGGGCTTCGGGTTTTTTTGTGTTTTTTGTGTTTAGCATAAATGATTTGGGGCTTTATACGGTTAAGAGCATAGAGTTTTTTAGGTTTAGGGATTTTTGGGTTTTTTAAAGGTTTTTAAGGCTTAAGTGTTTCTTAGGGTTTTTGAAGGTTTAGGGTCTAGGGCTTAGGGTTATTTTCTGTTTTTAAGGTTTAGCGTTTATAGATATTTAGAATTAAGGGTTTTGAGATTATTGTTTAAGGGATTTTAAATTATTTTTAGGGTTTATAGGATTTAGGTTTTCTTTGGGTTTTAGGTTTGGGAATTAGAGTTTTAGGTTAGGGTTTAGTTTTAGTGCTTAGGGTTTTAGTTTATGTGTTTTGTCTAGGTTTTAAGGGTTTAGGATTTGTATTTTTTAGATTTAGGTTCATTAGGATTTAATAGGTTTAGGGTTTAGAGCTTAGGTTTTTTTTTTCTTTTTCTTTGTGTTTGTTAGGGTTTAGCATATACTATTTAGGGCTTGGTAGGATTTAGAGCTTAGGGATTTTTAGGTTTAGGGGCTTTTGGATTTTAGTACATTTTTTAATTGTTAAGGAGGTAGGGTTTAGATCTTAGGGTGTTTAGGGGTTTTAAATGGGTTTAAGGGGTTTTTTAGGGTTAAGGATTTTACCTAGGTTTTTAGTGTTTTATATGTTTAGGGTTCAAGAATTAGGGTTTTTTTTATTTTTTTTATTTTTAGGGTTTAGCATATAATATTTAGGGGTTTATAGGGTTTGGAGCTTAGACTTTTTTAGGTTTAGGGGTTTTTAGGGTTTTCAAGGTTTAAGTGTTTCTTACGGCTTTTTTAGGGTTTAGGATTTAGGCCTTAGGGTTTTTTTTTCCTTTGGATTTTTAGGTTTAGGGTTTATGGTTTTTTAAGATTTAGTGTTTAGAGGTTAGGGTTTTGTAGGGGTTTTAAATAGTTTAGAACTTAGAGTTTTATTAGGTGTAGGAGTTTTTGGATTTTCTTAGTGTTTTTAAGGGTTAAATGTTTCTTAGTGTTTTCTATTGATTAGGGTTTAGGGTTTTTTTTTTGTGTTTTTTAAGTTTAAGATTTACGGGTTTTTTAGGATTTAGGGTTTAGAGCTTAGGGTTTTGTAGAGGTTTTAAATGTTTTGCAGTGTTTATATTAGGGTATATAGGATTTATGGTTTCTTAAGGTCTAGAGTTTAGGGTTTCTTAGGGTTTTAGGTTTAGAATCTAAGGATTTTGGTTAGGATTTAGGTTTTGGGGCTTCATGTATTTTTAGGTCTAGGGTTGTAGGTTAAGGATTTTATTTAGGGTTTTTATGGTTTAGGGCTTTGGGTTTTTTAGGTTAAGGTTTTTTAGAGTTTTATAGGTTTATGGTTTAGGGCTAAGGGATTTTTGTGTGTTTTAGGGTTAAGTATATAAGATTTAGGGATTGATAGGGTTTAAAGCTTATATTTTTTTAGGTTTAGGCGTTTTTAGGGTTTTAAAGGATTAAGTGGTTTTTAGGGTTTCTGCTTTAGAGCTTAGGGGTTTTAAATGGTATTTAAGGTTTATTTTAGGGTTTATAGAATATAAGGATTCTTGATGTTTAGGGTTTAGAGTTTCTTAAGGTTTTAGGTTTAGAATTTAGAGTTTTAGGTTAGGGTTTAAGGCTTAGGGTTTTTTAGGTGTTATTTAGGTTTTTAGGTTTTAGGGCTTTAGGTTCTTTAGGTTAAGGGTTTGTAGGATTTTATTGGTTTTGCATTTAGGGCTTAGGGTTTTTTTTGTGTGTTGTTGGGTTTAGTATATACGATTTAGTGCTTTATAGGGTTTAGAGCTTAGAGTTTTTTTAGGTTTTGGGTTATTTTGTTTTTAGGGGTTTTAAGGGTTAAGTGTTTCTTAGGTTCTCAGGGTTTAGTATTTTTTGTATTTTTTAGGTTAAAGATTTTTAGGATTTAGGGTTTCGACCTTAGAGATTTTAGGAGTTTTAAATGGGTTTTAGGGTTTATTTTAGGATTTATAGGATTTACAGTTTCTTTAGGTTTATGTTATAAGATTTCTTTGGGTTTTAGGTTTAGGATTTAGGGTTTTAGGTTATGGTTTAGGGCTTTGTATTTTTTTTATGTTTATGTTCTTAGGTGAAGGTTCTTGTCTAGGTTTTTAGGGTTTAGGGATTTGAGATTTTCAAGTTAAGGTTTTTAGGGTTTTATAGGTTTAGGGCTTTATAGGGTATAGAGTTTAGAGTTTTTTAGATTTAAGGGTTTTTGAGGTTTTAAGGGTTAAGTGTTTCTTAGGGTTTAAGGCTTTCAGTTTTTTGTGTTTTTTAGTTTTAGGTTTTACAGATTTTTAGGGTTTAGGGTTTAGACCTTAGGGTTTTGTAGGGGTTTTATATGGTTTTTATGGATTATATAAGGGTTTACAGGATTTAGGGTTTTTTAAGGTTTGGGGTTTAGGGTTTTTTAGGGTTTTAGGTTTAGTATTTAGGTTTTATATAAGGGTTTAGGGCTTTTGGATTTTTAGGTTTAGGGTTTTTAGGATTTTGTAGGATTAGGGTTTAGGGCTTAGGTTTTTTTTTTTTTTTTTTTTTTTTTTTTTTTTTTTTGTGTTTTTATGGTTTAGGATCTACAATATAGGGGTTTATAGGGTTTAGAGCCTACCATTTTTTAGATTTAGGGTTTTTTTTTTTTTTGTAGTTTTTAGAGTTTTGAAGGGTTAAGTGTTTCTTAGGGTTTCTTATGGTTAAGGGTTTAGGGCTTAGGTTTTTTTTTTTTGTGTGTGTTTTTAGGTTAGAGTATGTGGATTTTTAGGATTTAGGCTTTAGAGCTTAGGTTTTTTTGGGGGTTCGAAATGGTCTTTATGCTTTATTTTAGGGTTTGTAGGATTTAGAGATTCTTAAGGTTTAGGGTTTCTTAGGTATTTATGTTAGGTTATAGGGTTTGTGTCTTTGGGTTTTGTAAGGTATAGGGTTTTAGGTTAAGGGTTTTATTTGAGATTTTGGGGTTTAAGGCTTTGGGTTTTTTGGGGTTTTATAGGTTTAAGGTTAGGGCCTAGAGTTTCTTTATTGCGTTTTTTAGGGTTTAGAATATACCATTTAGGGCTATATAGGTTGTGTAGCTTAGAGTTTTTTAGGTTTAAGGGTTATTCAGTTATTTTGGGTTTTTAAGGGCTAAGTGTTTCTTAGGACTTTTTAGGGTTTAGGGTTTAGGGTTTAGGGTTTAGGGCTGAGGGTTTTTTCGATTGAGGGTTTTTAAATTTTTAGGATTTAGGATTTAGAGCTTAGGGTTTTTAGGGGGTTTTAAATGGTTTTTGGGGTTTATTTTAGGGTTTATAAGATTTAGGTTTTCTTAAGATTTAGGGTTTAGGGTTTCTTGATGTTATAGGTTTAGGATTTAGAGTTTTAGGTTAGGGTTTAGGGTTTAGGGCTTAGTTTTTTTTTAGGTTAAGGGTTTTATCTAGGATTTTAGGGTTTACGGCTTTGGGTTTTTTTAGGTTAATATTTTTTAGGGCTTTATAGGTTTAGGGTTTAGGGCTTAAGGTTTTTTTTTGTGTTTTTTAGCGTTTAGCATATATGATTTGGGGCTTTATAGAGTTTAGAGTTTAGAATTTTTATTAGCTTTAAGGGTTTTTGGATTCTTTTAGGGTTTTTAAGGGTTAAGTGTTTCTTAGGGTTTTTTAAGGTTTAAGGTTTAGGGCTTTGGGTTTTGTTGTGTTTTTTATTGTTTAGGGTTTACATATTTTTAGGGTTTAGGGTTTAGAGCTTAGGGTTTTTTTGGTGTTTTAAATTGTGTTTATGGTTTATTTTTGGATTTATAAGATTTAGGGATTCTTAATTTTTAGGGTTTCTTAGGGATTTATGTTAGGGTTTAGGGTTTATGGCATAGGGTTTTGTTAGGTTTAGGGTTTTAGGTTAAGGGTTTTATAAGGGATTTTTGGGTTTAAGGCTTTGGGGTTTTTAGGCTTTTATAGGTTTAAGGTTTAGGGCTTAAAGATTTTTTTTTTGCATTTTTTAGGGTTTAGCATATATGATTTAGGGCTTTATAGGGGTTAGATCTTACAGTTTTTTAGGATAAGGGTTTTATAAGGTTTAAGGCTTTGGGGTTTTTAGGCTTTTATAGGTTTAAGGTTTAGGGCTTAAAGATTTTTTTTTGCATTTTTTAGGGTTTAGCATATATGATTTAGGGCTTTATAGGGGTTAGATCTTACAGTTTTTTAGGATAAGGGTTTTATAAGGGATTTTTGGGGTTTTTAAGGGTTTAGTGTTTCTTAGGGTTTTTTAGGGATTAGGGCTTAGGTTTTTTTTTTCTCGGTCTAGGGTTTTTAAATTTTTAGCATTTAAGGTTTAGAGCTAGGGTTTTTAGGGAGTTTTAGGTGTTTTAAATGGTTTCTAGTGTTTATTTTAGGGTTTATAGAATTTAGGGTTTCTTAAGGTTTAGGGTTTAGGGTTTCTTAGGGTTATATGTTTGGGATTTAGAGTTTTAGGGTAGACTTTAATGTTTTGGGCATAGGTTTTTATTAGGTTTAGGGTTATAGGTTAAGGGTTTTAACTAGGATTTTAGGGTTTAGGGCTTTTGGTTTTTTTAGGTTAATGTTTTTTAGGGTTTTTTAGGTTTAGGGCTTAGCATATATAATTTAGGGCTTTATAGGGTTTAGAACTTAGAGCTTTTTAGGTTTAGGGGTTTTTGGGTTTTTTATGGGTTTTAAGGAATAAGTGTTTCTTAGGGTTTTTTAGGGCATAAGGTATAGGGCTTAGGGTTTTTTTTATGTTTTTTTAGTGTTCACGGATTTTTAGGATTTAGGGTTTAGATCTTAGGATTTTTAGGGGTTTTAAATTGTTTTTAGGGTTTGTCTTAGGTTATATAGGATTTAGGGTTTCTTAAGGTTGGGGTTTAGGGTTTCTTAGGCTTTTTAGGTTTAGGATTTAGGGTTTTAGGTTAGGGTTTAGTGTTTTAGGCTTAGGATTTATGGTTTTAGGTTTAGGATTTACGGTTTTAGGTTAAGGGTTCAAGGCTTAGTGTTTTTTTTTTTGTGTTTTTTAGTGTTTAGCCTATATGATTTAGGGATTTATACAGTTTGGAGCTTAGACTCTTTTAGGTGTAGGGTTTTTTGAGTTTATAGGGGTTTTAAGTTTAGGATTTAGGGTTTAGTGTTTATGGCCTAGGGTTTTTTTAGCTTTAGGGTTTAAGGTTATTGGTTTTATCTAGGTTTTTAGGGTTTAGTTCTTTGGATTTTTTAGAATAAGGTTTTTTTTTTTTGGATTTTATATGTTTAAATTTTGGGATTTGGGGTTCTTTGTGTGTTTGTTAGGGTTTAGCATATACAATTTAGGGCTTTATAGGGTTTAGAGCTTAGAGTTTTTTAGATTTAGGGGTTTTTGAGTGGGCCTTTTTAGGACTTTTAAGGGTCAAGTGTTTCTTAGGGGTTTTTAGGGCATGGCGTATAGGGCATAGGGATTTTTTGTTTTTTGTTTTAGGGTTCGAGGAGTTTTAGGATTTAGGGTTTAGATCTTAGGATATTTAGAGGTTTTAAATTGTTTTTAGGGTTTGTTTTAGGTTTTTATAGGATTTAGGGTTTCTTAAGGTTAGGGTTTAGGGTTTTTTAGGGTTTTTAGGTTTAGGATTTAGGGTGTTAGGTTAGCGTCTAGGGTTTTAGGTTTAGGATTTAGGGTTTTAGGTTTAGGGTTCAATGCCTAAGTTTTTTTTTTGTGTGTATTTTAGGGTTTAGCTTATTTGATTTACGGATTTATATGATTTAGATCTTAGACACTTTTAGGCTTAGCGGTGTTTGAGTTTTTAGGGGTTTTAAGTTTAGGATTTAGGGTTTTAAGTAAGGATTTATTGCTTAGGGCCTAGGGTTTTTTTAGTTTTAGGGTTTAAGGTTAATGGTTTAATCTAGGTTTTTAGGGTTTAGTTCTTTGGGTTTTTTAGATTAAGGATTTTTTTTTGGATTTTATATGTTTAGGCTTTAGGGATTTGGGGTTCTTTGTGTGTTTGTTGGGGTTTAGCATATACCTGCATGGGTTTTATTGGTTTAAGGGTTTATTTTAGGGTTTGTAGGAGTTAGGGTTTCTTAAGGTTAGGGTTTAGGGTTTCTTAGGGTTTTTAGGTTTAGGATATAGAGTTTTAGTTTACAGTTTAAGGTTTTTTAGGTTTAGTGTTTTAGGTTAAGGATTTTATCTAGGGTTTTAGGGTTTTATAGGTTTAGGGTTCGAGACTTATGATTTTTTTGTATTTTTCTTGGGGTTTAGCATATATGATTTAGGGATTTATAGGGTTTGGAGTTTAGGCCTTTTTAGGTTTAGGGGTTTTTAAGGTTTTTAAGTTTTAAGTGTTTCTTATGGCTTTTTGGGGTTTAGGGTTTAGGCTTTAGGGTTTTTTTCTTCTTCTAATTTTTAGGGTTTAGTGTTTAGAGGTTAGGGTTTTGTAGGGGTTTTAAATGGTTTAGAGCTTTGAATTTTTTTAGGTGTAGGGGTTTTTGGGTTTTCTTTGTGTTTTTAAGTGTTACGTGGTTCTTAGGGTTCTCTATTGATTAGGGCGTAGGTTTTTTTTATTTGTGTTTTTTCAGTTTATGATTTATGTATTTTTTAGGATTTAGGGTTTAGAGCTTTGGATTTTGTAGAGGTTTTAAATGTTTTGTGGTGTTTATAAGATTTATGGTTTCTTAAGGTCTAGGGTTTAGGGTTTCTTAGAGTTTTAGGTTTAGAATCTAAGGATTTAGGTTAGGGTTTAGGGTTTATGGATTCATTATCTTTTAGGTCTAGGGTTTTAGGTTAAGGGTTTTATCTAGGGTTTTTATGGTTTAGGGTTTTGGGTTTTGTAGGTTAAGGTTTTTAGAGTTTTATAGGTTTATGGTTTAGGGCTTAGGGTTTTTTTTGTGTATTTTAGGGTAAGCATATAAGATTTTGGGCTTAGTGTTTTTTGTGTATTTTAGGGTAAGCATATAAGATTTAGGGCTTGATATGGTTTAAAGCTAAGAGTTTTTTAGGTTTAGGGTTTTTTAGGGTTTTTAAGGGTTAAGTGTTTCTTAGGGTGCTTTTAGGGTTTATGATTTAGAGCTTAGGATTTTGTAGGGGTTTTAAATTGTAATTACGGTTTATTTTAGGTTTATAGGATTTAGAGTTTCTCAAGGTGTTTGGTGTAGGATTAGAGCTTTAGGTTAGGGTTTACGGTTTAGGGCTTACGAGTTTTTTAGGTTTAAAATTTTAGGTTGAGGGTTTTATATAGGCTTTTAGGGTTTAGAGATTAGGGTTTGTTAGGTTAAGGTTTATTAGGCTTTTATAGGATTAGGGTTTAGGGCCTACGGTTTTGTAGGTTAAGGTTTTTGAGGGTTTTTAGATATGACATTTAGGGCATAGGTTTTTTGTGTGTGTGTTTTTAGGGTTTAGCATATACAATTTAGGGCTTTATAGGGTGTAGAGCTTAGAGAATTTTAGGTTTCAGAGTTATTGGGTTTTTCAAGATTTTTAAGGTTCAAGTGTTTCTTAGGATTTTTTAGGGTTTAGGACTGAGGTTTTTTTTTTGTTGAGGGTTTTTTAATTTTTAGGATTTAGGGTTCAGAGCTTAGGTTTTTTAGGGGGTTTAAATGATTTTTAGGGTTTATAGGATTTAGGGTTTTTTAAGGTTTAGGGTTTAGGGATTCTTAAGGTTATAGGTTTAGGATTTAGAATTTTTGGTTAGGGTTTAGGGTTTAGGGCTTAGGTATTTTTTAGGTTTAGGGTTATAGGTTAAGGGTTATATCTACAATCATTCTTAGGGTTCCGAACGGTGTCACTAGGGAATGTTCCCTTTTGCCTTGGATTTAGATGAGTTGATATTTGGCATAATTGAGTCTCGAGCTGTTTGATAGACACTGAGTAACAAGTCACCATTTGAGATAAAATGGAGAAGTTATTGTTGAACTCCTTCAACACTTTATCGGATCATTCATCCTTGTTGAAGATCTTTGTAAGCATATCCTCAGTGTGACTTCCTACTGCCCAATAGGTTCTTTTGGACGTGGATGATCATGGGGAGACACGTACCTATCTTTTTTTATCTCCCTATCTCTCTAATTTCTACCCCGCCAATCTTTCCAACCACCATCTCTATCCTTATTCCAACCTTGGTTCCCATCTTTTCATTGATAATTGGTGTGGGAATCCCCATTTCATTTACCAAGTATTGAACTTCTTCATTATATAATTCCTCAAACTTGGCATCATCCAGGCACTGCCCATTGTTAGTTACAACCGTATTTACCGCCTTGAGTCCACCTCCTATGACATGTTTAGACAAACAAATCGAGTTGGGTTATCATTTTTGCCATGTTTTCATCTCTTTCATAATCATTCTCGATTTGCTTTTGCTCAAACTAAATTGAAGAGTACGCACTTAGTCCTCTCTAGTGTACCATGCTCGGTTGACCTTGGTCATGTCATCTAGCAATAAAGCAGCCACATTGTACGGTTGTCTCATCAATCCACCTTAGACTAACTGATCAACCACATCTTTATTGACTAAATCAAGGCTGCAATAAAAGTATTATAGCTGCAAATTGTTTGTAATGCCATGCATTGGACATTGCAAAAGTAACTTTTTTGAACCTTAGCCACGTCTCATGTAGAGTCTCACCTCCAGTACATTTGAAATTTGAATATGGATTTGAAGTTTAACCATATTCGAGGGTGGAAGGAATATCTCCAAGAAGCCATCATTTAGCTCCTCCCACGAATTGATAGAATTATTTGGTAATTCAGCCAACTATCTTGTAGTCTCTCCTGTTAAAGAGAATGATAATAACCTCAACCTTACGGACTCGTCAGACATATTATTGAAAAAAATGGTCCATAAATCTCTGTAAAATTCCTAACGTGTTCAAGGTGTTCCTCATGAGCTAGTCCCCAAAAAAATCCTTTTAGTTGGAGCAATTGTAGCATTGTTCCAGTAATGTGAAACACAACCTTGTTGGATGTGGGAGGCGTTCAGCTCACGTGGCTTGAATGACAATCATTTCCATGTCATTCAAATCACCCATGTTGTCATTTTGACCATACTGACTGTCGTTGTCACTACCATGATCACTAATTGTATAAGACTTGTAAATCAGCCAACAACACGAAACAAAAATCTACTACAACTAAAAAAATTAAATCTAATTTCTCAATTAGAATTATCAACCACCACTCCCCTATAGTGGCGCCATTTTGGATAACGCTCAAATGTCCTCCTTAAAACTAATTAAAAGGGACATCAATCATAGTCAATAAAAAATTCAACAAACAGTTAGGGTCAAATCCTACAGGGAATGATATATCGTAGAGAATTTCTATCAAGAAATTTGGATTGCAAAATTGCTCATTTGTAATAGTAAGAATAAGTTGGTGGATGATTCCACCAATTTAATAAAAAGCTTTGTTTATCAATTATCACAATTAAACTAAAATCTCAAAGAACCAAAGAGTTAACAAGTAATCTAAGGGTGTGGGAATTGGAAATCAATGTCACATAGGGCTATTTATGTTGTTATATAGTGATAAACATTCATGAATAGGCTTATTCATCTTCATTGACGCTAATTATCTTTCGATCTCAAAGCATCTATGCGTAGAATCTCCTTTCGATCTAATCAAATTGCCAATCTAAATAACTCAATACCTTTCTTTGTTTTCTCATTCGATGCAGAAAAAAGGTAAATAGATCTGACTCATGACCTCTATTTTTAACAAATTTAAATACATCGAACCTAAATTGCTAGTATTGAATTAATTTGCCACTCCAACCAATCCCTTTCGAGCATCAACTAGAGATTGAAAGTAGGAATTAAGTTTGCAACCTTAACCCAAAATTAACCCCATGCTTATTAGAAACGATCATGTATGACCAGAAGCAAATTAGAGCATAGAACAATACCCAATAAATTAAATCAACACCCAACCCCATAATTACACCCTTAGACCTTGGGTTCTAGCAATCCATCACTAAAAGTAAATAGATTATACCTTCCATGAAAACAGCCATGGGTAACATGAAATTAAACAATTACAAGTAAAACCACTTTGGTATCAAGGGAGGTGCCGGTTCTGGTACCGTTCCATCCTGGTCGGATTCCGTTCCGACTTATACCGGTGAGGGCCGTTAACTAGGGGTATCAGGAGGGGTAACGGGACAAAAATTGGGTTTTACCGGTTAGTCTCAGTTCGGTAACTACCGGTTCATCTATTTTATTTTTAACAAAAAATTGTAAATTTAAATTAATAGAGCCGTTGGAAGGCCGTTGGGCAACGGGTATTGGGCCCCACTCAACGGCTCTTTCACCCCATAACTCCCCAAAACACCCCCTACGCCCCCCCCCCCCCCCCCACAAACTTTTTTTAATTCCCCAAACTTTTAATATTTTTATCAGTTTTTTCAATTATAAATACCCCCAATCATTCATTATTTTTACTCACAAAAATATTATTCATCTTCTACTCTCTAAACTCTCAAAAGTCTCAAGTCTCTAATCTCTTATTCTATTTTAGATTACAAATTATATTAGTTTGAAAGATTTGGTGGATTACGAATTTGGTCTTTGGAGCTTCAAAATTCAACTTTCAATTTTCGGCTTTCGGTCATACACGTTACTTTTTTAAGTAGACGTTTGGTACATTCGTTCCAACTCACTTTTAATTTAGTTATTTATTTGTTTGCATTTAATTATTTATTTATTTATTTTGTAGGTAATTAGTCTCTAGTCCCTACTTATTTAGTTATTTATTTGTTTGCATTACATTTTCGTATTATATATAATTTACTCACTTTTCATATTTGAATATGGACTCCGGTAAAAAAAAAATATTGACAATGGTAAAACAACCATAGTTGATTCGGTCACTAATTTATTTACCTCAAATTCCAAGGAAAAAAAAAACCGATAGTTCTTATAAATCTTAAACTAGAAAAGCTACTCAATTAAGAATAAATACGGAAGATTATACGCATGTTGATGAAACTATTTTTAATATTGATAGTAATAGTGGATTAGATCCGTATCATGAAGCTTTACAAAGAAGGTTTGGTAATTTTGATGGTGAATTACCTGAAGATGATGAACATGATAATGTTAATGATTATATTGATACTTTTAATGATGATGATGATGACGATGAAACTAAGCTAGTTATGGCTACTACTCTCACTCCCAGTCCCGCTCCATTCATTGTCCTACTCCTTTTCCCCCGTACATCCTAAGCTTAAGGTAGAACGTGCTAAAAAATCAGTTATGTGACAATTTATGACTCAGAGTGAAGATAAAACACAAGCTATTTGTAATAAATGTAAACATAGAATGAATCATAAAACTATAGGAAAACAGGGTGGGACGGGACATTTGAGTAATCATTTAATGGGATGTTGTAAAAATGAATTTTTGCATACAAAAAAAAAATATTTGCACTTTAATATCCAACTATTTGCTCTGTTTTACCAAATATGTATGTTATTTCTATTAAATTTTATAAATTCAAAAATAAACCAAGATTTGAAGATTTTGTTAAGAAATGATTGAAAAATTTTTAAAATATTTTATTCCTAATCCTCAAATTTATTTAACCGCTTGTTTGTTAAACCCACATTACAAAGATGAAGGTGCATCACGAATGGTTGATAAAATATATTTTAATTTAGGTATTGAAGATGATGAAACACCTAGTTGTCAAGAAGTAAAAGATAGTATAAGAATTGAAACTAGAAAATTGTATGACTTGTATAATTCTCATAGAAGAAATGTAGTATGTAATGAAGAACCTTAAAGTTCTAGGTGTAGATATAATTAAGATGATCTTGATGATATGTGGGCTCGCTCCACTCTATGCCCAAAGCTTCAACTCAATCATTTGGACAGAGGGATTTGACCTACCAACTGCAGGCTCGGGTGTGTAATAGCAGATTCGTAGGTTAATAAACTGTTGGATTTGAAATCGAACTTTGTACCTTGGGCGGATAGGAATTGAGACTCTACCTTGTCCCACCAACTTCTGACATGTGTCTCATTCACAATGTGATTTCTAACATTATCTTCAACCCATTGTCTTATATAGCCACAAACCTACAAGTGCTCAAATTTTCATACCACATTTGTCATAGACTAAGGTTTCTTAGAAGCAAACACAAGTAAATGCATCTTCTTGATAAATAGAAGATCTTTCACCTTGTCTTTACAAGTATGATAATTAATATCATTCAAACACACCATCTTACTCATATTTGACTTCATCATTTAAATAGACAACCAACAACAACCTTATGCTCTCATACCACTTTGTTGGGAAGGGCAAGCACAAACAAATGTGCATGACAGGGCAATGGCGGAAGAAATCCAATCTAAACTTTTCATTCTATTTGAACCAAAAGTAGACAAACTAATGCAAAAACAAATACAATTTGGGAAGCAAACAAATCAACCAAAGAAACAAGACAAAGTAAAATCAACAAATGAGACATCAAATTTAATCTGAAAAACCTCTTTGGGGTGAAGAGTAAAAACCACAAGACTAAAGCTCCAGTATAATTAAAAAAAAAGATAGTACAAAAGTGTTCTCTAAAATGACCACCAATAAAGTGTCAAACAAATGAGCCGCACAACTACAAGATAACACAAAAACTAGAGAAATAAAAGAAGTAAAATCACCAACTACAACTATTGTTCACGAGCTAAAATCTGAAGCTATAGGAGTCCAAATCTTCCTCTGTCGTACTCAATTAAACATCTTAAGTTGTCCAAAAATCAACTCAATTGGACAAGGAACGAAGCGAAAATCACAAATTGAAATTAGCTGCTAGGGATTGTGCTAAAATTTGCACTCTCTCACTTTTCTCTCTATATGGTTGTTGATCAATCTCTTGTGAAACTTGAAATAAGACCTAAAAGAAAGTCTTACAAATGCACCATAATAAGGGGGGAAAAACCAAAACCCAACAATGGGATGGGGCGGATGTAGGGCAAACCCGCAAAGATTTTATCTTGTCCAGCATAGCATAATTTTTTATTTTTGCCTAGCTCTGCTCTGCCCCGCATATTTTACTATTTTTTTAATATATATAAAATTCATTAACTGAACTAAGCTTTAAGTCCTCTTCCATCTTTGCCTTTCGTTTTATACATAGATTTGATTAATTGTGTATTAGTTATACAAGAGTCATTAAAATTTGAAGAACTAGGGAGGAGTGAAATTAAAGAAGGTAAAGAGAAAAAATCGGAAATATTATAAGAATGAATTTAGGATTTAAGTATGACTAATGTCCAAATAATTTAACGGCTAAAAAAGAAGGGAAGAAAAGTCTGTATATGATATTTGACTTGCTTTTATTTTAGAATAAATAATATATAGTTTATAAAGTGAGGATGAGTGTTGCGGGAAGGGTCATCAGTAGTGCCCAGAAATATGACATAGAGCATGAGTACTGGAAATAAAAGACATGTATGAATCTATTTGGTTGTAGGAATGTTATTCATCTATTGTAAAATTGAGTTTAGTACGTTTTGGTGTTTCAGATTTTATAGCACAAGACGAAATTAAGATTTTGAATATTAAGGGTTATTTGCTGAAGAATCCTACCAACTCTCCATCGAATATTCGTCTTTGTTTTGTATGATTGCTATTTTGGCAAATAGAATGGGGAAAATGATGGGTTGTCGTCTTGTCATTTTGCCTCTGTGGAGTGCGAAAGGGAACAATGGGAATTTTTTCTCCCATTATGGCATACCAAGTGTGGGGGCAAAAATGAAGATGTTGACGCTCCAAAAGTCAGCGCCAAATGTGGCAGAATCACTAGGCTTCCACAGGCATCTAACTATCTCCCATAAATCCCAAACTTAAAAATTAATTTTAAGTAACACATTAGATCATGCACTGGAGATGCCTGTTACTTTCTCCAAGTCTAACAAAGACAAACACACCAACAACCTACCATCAAAATGCATCTAATTCTAACAAATCTCATAACAAGTACCACAACACTTCCCTTTTGCCTACAATAACTATCAATTAAGAAGTCTGTATGAGGGCAAATCCTCCAACCGTTTTATGTTTTCTTCCAAAAGCTCCCTTTCAATTTGTCGACGAGTGGACTTCATAACTGTCTGCATGAAACGTAACAGATATGGAAAAATAACTTCATCAGAAATGTAGGACACTTGGTTTACATGGAAAAATAATTTCTGAAAATGTACTTTTCAAGATAACATCAGTCTCTATCATGCCAATCATCCATAGCATATGAACAACTTCTCAACAAACATGCTAATATCAATCTGTGACTGAAAAAAAGGAGTTAGATACTGAGAATCTATTTGAGTACACAGATAAAACACAGTGGTGCAAATCAAGAACTGAATGGATTTTTGCTAGTTGTTGGTGCAACATGGCTAAAGCCAACTTGTTAGAGGCCGAAGCAATCATTGAATTACCCAAATCTTTTGGATGTAGTGTCTTTATGCTGACTTACATCAATAATACTTTCTTACCTATAAAACTACAAAATACTCCACAAACCATTCTTAACCCATAGCTTCAAGCTACTAGCACCGAGGGAAACTAATTCCTACACCATGCGGCCAAAGGATACTACACCATGCGGCTAAGGATACTACACCATGAAGCCAAACTGAAACTTTGAAGCGAGCAGCATATAAAGTGGAAAAAGCATGGGAACTTCTAGTGGTTACGACTGCTGTAGCCAAACTGAATTTTTTAACAAGCATATAGAGTGGAAAAGGCATGGGAACTTCTAGAGAGCATATGGACTGGATTTGATATGAGAAGAATTGAATTAGGAATAAATGTGACATTTCCTCAACTAAATCTCACTAATTTAAAAGTACACACAACTTCATAAAAACTTAAATGCACATACATTGAAGTCCATATATGACGCGTGCATGGTGAGCCACTGATGATCCATCAGCTTAAACGTGATACAATATAGCAGATCAAATGCTGATTCGTTTTCTGTACAAAGGTGAAAGACATGCTTAGAAAAAAAAATGCCAAAATGCAGAAGCACCAAGTGGTAATACTTGAGGGGATAACTAAAAGGAAATGAAGCAGAACTTCAGACCATGGTCTAGCAATTTACCTGCAAGAAACTTCAAAAAAGTTGCTCCCACCAGATTTCTTGGTTTTACTGCAGAGTAGACACATAATAGCTGAATGAATCAACACAAGATCTCCTAGACTTAGATTTGCCTTTTTACGTTTCGCTGTAAACAAGTGCATAGAAGGAACACATACTAGCTTCTATATCAAGTATTTGGATTAGCATAAATGTGATGTTGACACCAGCAACAGCAAATGGGTATTCCCATAATGCCCTATCACCTTCCTGCTTTTGAAGAAGATCCTGGAATGATTTCTGCAAATAAAATTAGGGAAACGATATTATCAAAATAAATTAGGAAGAAGAAAGGACGAATTATGAACCTAGCACATTGCTGCTTGAATTTGGCTATACATAGGCTGTTCTTAATACTGTGTACACTTCAGTATATAGTTTTGCACGTTTATTTCATACTTTTTAAACAAAAATGGAGCAAGGAAATTGTTCGATTCATCAATCTAAACATTACATGCTCCGGATACAACTCTTCACTAGAATGACTTGCTATGTGCAAGCTCAAAATTAGGGTTTTGAATTACGTCCAGCTTTCTATACCATTTTTTAAACAAGAAAGCCTCCTTTCTGTCTAGTGGTAAAAATTCAGAGCATAAAATGTTGAATCTCTTACCAGTGTCAGCCAAGAGTGAACTATTTCAAACCTATGTTACTCGGACTCTCCAAAAATGATGTCGCACCCATGTCGGATCCTCCAAATATGCACTACTTTTTGGAGGATCCAATACACACTCATTAACATTTATGAAGAGTCCGAGCAAAATAAATTTTGACACATGAAATGGTGAAATTTATTACTTAACCAACAAAGTAGGCTTCCTTTGTATCATACCATTGTGTAACTCAATAAACATCAACTAAGTCAAATAGTCAGTAGTCATCCACTAAAAGAAAAGCAACTTTGACACTTAAACAAAAAAAGTTTACACTTCTGCGCCAAAGGTAGATAACTTATGTAACACCCCCCAAAGGTTCCTAGTTCAGACCAGAAGTTGTGCAGTTCAGAATCTGCAGAATTTTGGAATTTATGAACATGGTTCATGGGTCGTAAAAGGAAGCACGGCTCATAGAAACCATCCATAGATGAGACTCAGAAACAACAAATTGGGTCTGAGATTTCTGAGCCAGGTTTACGGCTCGTAGACCCTTTTACGGGTGGTAGATACTGATTCTTACGGCTTGTAGATTCTTTTACGGACCACAGATGGGTCTCGTAGAATCAAACTTCAGAATCTTTGCCTGATTTCTACCGAAGGGTTCTACGGTTCGTAGATGGAACCACGGACCGTAGATGTCCCTTGTATGCCTTTCGACAATTTTTAATGAGGGTTGTTTTGGTTTTTTCCCATTCTTTTAATCCCTTTACTACGTCGTGTTGGACTATTCTAAGTGGGATTAAGGGATTCCTAGTGACCCTAACCACTCATTCCCTCCTAACTGTCCAAAATCAATTTTTTTTCCTCTCAAGTCTTCTCTCAAGCAAGAATTAAGGTACCAAGCTTCAAGTCTCCATTCCAAGTATCAAGTCAAAGTTTCTACTCCAAGTATGTGGGATTTCATCAATGGGTATCGCTTCACCCATTGAGTCCCAAGAAAACCCCAATGCATCAAGTTTATAATTTCTACAAAACCTAGGGTTTCTAGGATCTTTATAGGTTCTTGATGAATTTAAGTTCTTCTACATGATTAGCCTTCAATTGCATGATTTTAATAATAATCCCATGTTTTCAACGGTATTTTCATAAACCCATAGTATACAAGTATTTTCATGATTTAGTGGGTGTTTTAATGATATTTTCATGAATCCATATTATACAAGTATTTTTCATGATTTAGTGATTGACTTATTTTTAGCGTTTTTTTGGCTTTTAAGCTATTTTTTCAAAAGCTGAAGATGTACGAAAAAAAAACCAAAAGTCAAAAGTTGTGTGTTCCCAACTTATGGCTTTTGACTTTTAACTTATTAAGCCACTGAAAAAAAAGCCAATCCAAACAAAAGCATGTTCAGTGTTCAAAATCTATGGCACTGCATTCATCTATCCATAGAGAAAGAACAATTATATTTAATGTTGTCAACATTTGGTCATTTCCTTAAAAAAATGCTTATAGGCACTAGTTTCAAGACAATCTTCTGAAGTTCCTTCTGGACTTTGGTTGGCTTTTCCTCTGTGGTGTATTTCTTCCATCGGATACCACTCTCTTTCTTTCTCTTTTTTTAACTCCATTACGTTTCAGATGGACAACAAAGTTTATTTCAGATCTGGGGGAAAGTCTTACGATAGCGCAAAGTCTAGATCAAAAGCTGATGTTGGTACGATGGGTTGAAAGTGCTAGGCATAACATGAGGAGAATGATTCTTAGCAGGAGAGCACTTGGTTGGGCAAAAGGCTCTAAAAGAGGCTTTAGGGATCAGAGGGAACGCAATTCAATCAATATGGGAGATACCTATCATTAATTTAGTTAAAGGTAGCAACAGAGCAGTTATTATACTTCCAGAAAGTGTATTCAATGAAGGGTGGGAGAAGTTAGCTAAGAAAATAGAGGCAATCAATTAATAGGGGTACAAAGCAAACAAAACCCTTTAGATTGTCGTCAGGGGAGGCAGACTGTGTTGCTAACAAGGGGAAAGGAGTTATAAAGACTCTTTGCAGAAAAGTAAATGGACCAGCACTGAGACAGAGATAGCAGAAGAAGGCAGCATGTTGAAAGCTCGAGTCTAGTTGGAAGACAAAGACCTATTGGCCCTGTTGTCTTGTGAGGAATTCTTCAGAGAAGACGATACACCCACTAGAAATGATAGAAGATGGGCTCAATAGACTTGGAATGGAACACATGGAATCCAACTCTATGATATGAATGGAATTTTATTTCTTTTTGAGTTCCAGTCAGAGAGCAACAGAACACATCTTAATGGGTGACTGGAGAAGACAAGGGAACATATTAAAGCTTCAGTGGTGGTCACAGACCATAAAGGCTTCCCCAAAAACTCATGATTCGAGTGGTGCTGGATTTGAGTTCTAGGGTTGCCTCTACATCCCTGGTCCAGGACAATAATGAAGAAAATTGGAGATCGGTGTGGTGGCGGGATAGAGACAGAAGAACAAACCAACCTCAAAAATCATCTCTGCTAGGCTAGGATTCGCGTCAAAGGTCCGACAGAAAAAATTCCAATATCCATCAAAATCGCTGATGATGAGACCATCTTTTCTCTACCTATATGGGTAGAGTCGCTGGTGACTTTTTGTAAAAAGTACAATGAGGGAGCTACAAGTAAGGAAAGAGAAGATGGTGGGTATCGAGGAAGGGACCCATCAAAGCTTTCGAGGCTTAGAGATATTCATGGGTTTGATAACCGAGAAATTCGTCTGTGACCCGCCCTTTGGACCAGTCACAGCCTTCTAAACCTAAGAGAGAAAAAAGGGGCCTTTTTGGTGAAAGTAGTCACGTGGGTGGCCAGGTCACAAAGGGGCCCACTTCAAAGCAAATAGAGGCCCACTTGGTCTTAAACACTGGACCAAGCCATTTGGGACTGTTTAAAGCCCATTTTTAAAGGAATGTCCACAAGAACCTGACCCTCTTATATGCGATGTAAAGCACTGGGAAAAAAAGCATGAAACAATATACTCCTCAACTGAGCAGAATCTGATGAAGGAAACAAAGGTGAAAGCAGTGTTTTGGACGGAGAGAGGCGACAAAAGGCGACAAGGGCCTGCCTCGCCACGTGGCGAGGTGCTCGCCTTTTTTAAATCGAGGCGCCAATTAATACCAAAAATTAAAAATATTTAATTGCATATATAAATATTCAAAATCTCAATAGCAATAAGTCAATAACATATATTAGCAAATATTTCAATTTAAAAACTAAAAGTAGATACTAAAAGTCAAGAACTCTAAACACCCAATAATTCAAAAGACAATACTAGAACTCTAAAAGTCTGTTCTTCTTCAAAACTATCCAACTCTTGAAGATCAACAACCTCTACATCATTATATTGCTCCTCATCTTCTTCCTCCTCGTAGTCTTCATCAATTAATGTCCGAGTCCTACTTGAAGTTGAATTTGTAGATGTAGTTTCTACTCCTTTGCCCTTGTCAAGTGCACTTGATCTTGGAGAAAGACCCCTAAGAGGATAGATACTCTCATCAGCTCCAATTGTCATAGCAACACTACCCCAAGTAAGATCATCATCCTCATATACTAGTTCATCTTCTTGATCTTCAGGGCATCCAACTAACCATTCATTTGAATCATCAATGTTATCCAAGCGAATTGGATCAATGAGATCACGAGCATCATAACGACATTTCAATGTTCTATTGTACTTAATGTACACTAGATCATTGAGACCCGATAGTGCAAGCCTATTCCTCTTTTTGGAATGAATCTGTGCATAAGTTATAGATATTAACTAATAGTTATTGATAATAATATAATATGAAAATTAGGATATAATTTTTTCATTTACGTATTCAAACACACTCCAATTTCGCTCACATCCGAATGAGCTACAAGTTAGGCTTAATACTTTCATGGCAAACTTTTGCAAGTTTGGTGTTTCACTACCAAATAGTGACCACCATTCAACTATAATAAAATAAATTTAAAGGTTAATGAGTATAAATAAGTCAAATAATTTAAGAGCTAAATTAACTCACTTACCCGGTGACCTTGTGTCTCTAGCTCTTTTAGCCGGACTACAACCAAATAGTCCATCCGCCATTTTGTACCTAGGAAGCTCAGCGACTAGTAAATTTTGTATTGCTGTATCGGGGATCATTTTCTCAACACATGCATAATATTTAGTCCACAGACTCTGTAGTAAAGTTCCCTCTTCTTGAGCTTTATAATACAATCCTGGGTTCAAAACATGGCCTGCAGCATGCAAAGGCCGATGGAGTTGGTCTGACCACCTTGCATCAATAATTTCAAACACTTTCTCATATTGCTTTTTAACTCCACGAAAACCCCGTGCAATAGCTTCTTTGGCTCTGTCCATTCCTTCATAAATATAGCCCATTGGTGGTCTTTTCTCCCCATCCACCAAACGAAGCACTTTTGTCAAAGGACCACAAACTGTAAGTGCTCGAACAACATCATTCCAAAAGTGGGCAGAAATAATAAGATTGACAACTTCTTTCCCCAAAGTTTCCTTTGCAAATTTACTTGAAGTCCATTCGGTTGAGAGGACTAAAATTCTCAAGTTTTGTCTTTGTATGTACATAGCTCTCAAAGTCAAGAAGGCCGTTGCAAATCTTGTCTTGGCCGGTTTCACCAAATTTCTTTCCTTGGTGAATTTTCTCATCAAGTTTAACAACAATGGCCTTTGACTAATGTAAGAATGGATTCTGATGGCCTTCTTAAATACTGTTAAAGTAAGATTATATTAATTAGTAGCTAATGAGTATTAAAATTGACTAGAAAGAAAGTTAAGAGGATAGGAGAGTGATATTACCGGAAGCATATGGCTTAACCTTGAATATGTCACCAAACATCAAGTTGATGCAATGAGCGGCACTTGGAGTCCAATAAATGTGTGGGTACGCACCCATCATCATGCTTCCCGCTTTAACATTCTCACTAGCATTATCGGTGATAATTTGTACAACATTTTCCGGTCCAATTCTTTCAATAGTGCTTTCAAACAACTTGTATATTTTGGTGGAATCAGTAGATTCATTGCTAGCATCAACAGAACCAAGAAATACACTACCGATTGGAGAATTCACCAAAATATTGATGATCATTTTACCATTTTGTGTCGTCTATTTGTCCATCATAATGGAACATCCAAACTTTGTCCATTGCACAATTTTTTCCACTTTCTCCACCTCTTTTTTTAGGCGAGTAACTCTAACTTCACGGAATGTAGGAGGCTTCATTCCGAGGCCATGCTGTCCTACTGTCTCAACAAATTTATCAAATGATTTGTGATTGACACAATTAAAAGGAAGCCCCGCATCATACATCCATATTGCAAAAGCACTTACCGCACGCTCTCTTAGAATTTTCTTTGTTTCATCAATTCCTCCTCCTTTTTCAAAGCCTCCTTTTTGTGTTGATTTCTACGGAAAATAGAGATTCATAGGGCCTTTCGTCACACTCTGCGCGGTGGATGATGCATCTCCACTAGAAGATATCTTTGGAGTTTTGGAGGGAGGCATCATTTCCGCATATTCATCTATATCATCAAGATCATCAATATCAATATACTCTTCCGGCTGCCTCACTTGAAATTTGGGATTATTAGCGATTTTATTTTGCATATAAGCCCTTCTTCTCTAATCGCCAACGGACAAGCTGTACATTGTTTAACATTCTTGAAATCACCCACTAAATGTTTTGCTTGTGTCGAGTTATTCCACCATTAAAAGTACTCCCACAAAAGTTACAATTAACCGAATCTTTCGTTGCTCCTTGAGTACCATAATTCCATCCAATATCCCTCTTTTTGCTAGCATTCGACGCCACTGAATTTACTATTGTACAATACATTATACAACAGATACTATATTAATTACTATAGAAGAATTAATTTATTTTTAAAAAAAATAATAGACAGCAGTACAGCACAGTGAAAGCAGTAGCATTCAGCAGCATTTTACAGTGAACAAAGAAAACAGAGAAAAAAACCAGAGCAGTGAAGAAAACAGAGGAAAAAAACAAAGCAGAGAAGGCAGCAAGCAATAGTATCTCAAAATCTTTTTTTTTGAGAAGGGAGTTCAGAACTTCAGATTTCAGAATTTCAGATTCACTTCACAAGAAATTGAACAGAAGAAAAGAAGAAAGTAAGATAAGAAGAGGATTGAAGAGAAGAAACGAAGAAAAGAAGAGAAGAAGAAAGAAAAGAGGTCATACCTTTCAATTCGCGCGAGTCGACTGAAGGAGAAGAAGAGATCACGAGGTTGAGGAGAAGAAACGCAAGTTGTGACTGACCCAAGTATGGAAATATGAAAAAAAAAAAAAAAAAAAAAAAAACCTAATTTTGAGTCCTAATATTATTAAGTCAAGACCTTTTTAAAATTTTATAACTAAAAGGCGCCACCATTCAGGTCGCCATTACGTCGCCTCATGTCGCCTAATTGATCTCGCTGCACCTCACTAAGAAATGGCGAGCGCCATTAAGAACACTGGGTGAAAGACTCAATTAGCAATTATATACAATTGAGAGTCAACACAGGCAAATGTAGAAATATCACCACAAACATCGGGAGAACTAAATGAAGAAGAAATTGAGTTGCATGGGCAGAATAGTTCAAAACAAATCACAATTCTGGGTGACCCAACACCCATCCAATGTGATGCTTTGGAGTGCAGCAAGGAAGTAGAAGGCAAGGCAACAGAATGGGGACAGAACAATATATTGAGGCTAAGGAAGGAGTTTAGAGTAGCTTTCGAGGGGTGCACAGAGGAAGCTTTCAAATTACTACAAAAAATTGACCAGAGGAGGCTCAAAGAGTTAACAAAAATAGAACCCATCTCAGTGATATGTGATAATCAGGTGGTCCCCAAAGAAGTAATGAATCTTATCTTTGATGTTAATTACAAAGATAAGGATTCCAGGAGTGCAACAAGGAGTAAAGGGAGAAATCCAGCCCCACATTTATCATGAAGCTAAAAATATTTTCATACAATGTGAGGGGGCTCAAAATGGATACTAAGAGGAATCTTGTAAGGAGTAGAATACAACAAGAGGGAGATTTATCTTCTTTTTTAAAAATGTCGGAAAAAAAAATACAACAAGAGGGGGTGGACATAATAGCATTGGTGGAGACAAAACATGGTGGGGAGGTAGGGGAGTATTTGCAGCAGTTGGGGGAAACAGATGGATCAGAGGAATGTGGATGGAATCTTTAGGTAATAAGGGGGGTACCTTGATAATGTGGGGCAGGAGGAATTGGAAAGGGGAACCAGTAGAAAGGGTAACCAAAGCATTACTTGCAAGTTTAGTGGTTTAAATCAAGACCTATTTGGTTCATCACTGCAGTATATGCATCATGTGATGGGAGTGAGAGAAAGGAATTGTGGGAGAAGTTGGAAGCAATGAGGAGCTTATGTGAAGGGCCTTGGGAGGCATGTGGGGATTTTAACACTACAAGGTTTCCATAAAAAAAGACCACTTGTAGTAGAATTTGTGGGGCTATGTCTGACTTCTCTAGTTGCATCAATGAATTGGAACTTGTGGATCCCCCTTTATTTGGGGGGATCCTACACATGGAGAGGAGGGGCAAGTCAGAAAAATGGTTCAAGAATCGCATGGCACCCTTCATGGAGCCCTTGACAGGCCGTGAAGGGGTACCACGGCTTGTGGTGGTGCTCGCGAAGCCTTCCAGAGCCTGGCCAAGAGGAGCTCCCCTCCCACAAGCCCTTAGACGGCTTGTGGTGCGGCTCACGCCACGTGGTGGTGCCGGTGAAGGGGAGGCAGAAGATTCATGTACTTCTTTCCTTGGGATGAGATGTTCACTCAAATTAGATAAAGTGCTTTGCCCAGCTTGGGGTCTGATCATAACCCCATAGTATTGACTTGTGGAGATGAAACTTTCAAAAAATCATTCTTCAAATTTGAGAAGGGGTGCTTAAATGTGGAGGGTTTTAGAGACAGAGTTAAGGAGTGGTGGGCCTCCTTTAATGTGACAGGCAGTCCTGACTTCATACTAGCCTCAAAATTGAGCCTCTTAAAAAAGAAGCTCAAGGCGTGGAGCAAAGAGAATAGAGGGAATTGGAGGTTTAGAAAGAACACCTACTGGAATAAATTGGCAGCTTTGAATACATTCAGGTGCACAGACCATTAACAAATGATGAGCATCTTTTGAAACCCCACATAGGCCATAGCAATGCAGTATGAGGAAACAGTTAGAAAAGAGGAGATCCACTGGAGAATAAAGATCAAGAATTCAGTGGATAAAGAATGGAGACAAGAACATCAAGTTTTTCCACAGAATGGCTACAGACCATAAAAAGAAACAACACTATGGAATCCTTCATGATTAATGGAAAAGTGTCTTCAGATCCTGTGGTAATCAGAAATGCAATTGTGGATTTTTATGAGATCTTGTACAAAGAGACAGAAAGCTGGAGACCACCTTTGAACATCTTGGATGTTCAAACAACAATCACAGAAGAAGAACAAACTTTGTTGTCTAGAGATTTTGAGGAGGGAGAAGTTTAGGAAGCAATAAAACAGTGTGTTGTTGATAAAGCACCAGGACTAGATGACTACACAATGGCTTTCTTCAGTGCTTTCTGGGAAACCATCAAAGATGATGTGATTCTGACCTTCCACAAATTCCATGCTCATCAAAAGTTTAAGAAGTGTTTTGTGCTTTAATTCCAAAGAAGGTGAGGGGGCAAATGAGCCAAGGGATTTTAGACCTATTAGTCTAATCACAGGGGTATACAAGATCATAGCTAAGGTGCTGGCAGAGAGGTTGAAGAAGGTGATCAGTAAGCTAGTAAACCAACACCAATGACCTTTTTATTAAAGAAAGGCAAATCATGAATGTTGCACTTCTAGCTAGTGAGTGCATTGATTCTACAACTAAAGGAGTCCCTGGACTGATGTGCAAGTAAAATATTGAGAAGGCAGATGGCCATTTTAACTGGGAGTATCTAATTAACATCTTAAGGCAGATGAGTTTGGGTGGAGATGGCTCAGTTGGATAAATTTTTGCATCAAAACCACTAAGTTCTCCCTTCTAGTAAATGGAGAACCAGTTGGTTTTTTCCAGCAAAAAATGGCATGAGACAAGGGGACCCACCGTCCCCTTTTCTCTTTATCATAGCCATGGAAGGTTTGGACAGGTTGATGCTTCTTAGAAAGTAAATTGGAGAAAAGAGTGGAATTTTCCAATTAAGGAGGTGCAACAGGTTGAGGCTCTTGCAAGTATTTTGAAGTGCAAGGTAGAGAAGCTCACAACAATTTACCTAGGAATGCCTTTGGGCTCCGACCACAAAGCAGAAACAATTTGGGATGCCATTATTGAGAAAACAGAGAAGAAATTAGCTATATAGAAATCCCAATACCTATCTCTAGGAGGTAGAGTTACACTAATTAACTTAGTTCTAGATTCTTTACCCTCTTATGTGATGCCCCTATTTCGTGTTCCTGATAGTGGAGGTTTTAGATGCACTTAGAAGAAACTTCCTATGGCAAGGGAACAAGATAGAAATGGCATTCAATCTGGTTATATGGATTGTAGTACAACAAAGTAGGAAAAATGGGGGACTGAGAGTGAGAAATTTAAAAATTCATAAAAAAGGCCTTCTTTCAAAATGGTTATGAAGATACAATCAGGAGAAGCAGGCTCTATGGAAACAGATAATAACTCACAAATTTGGGCAAGTGGACTTCTGGTGCACCAGTGAAGTCAATGAAACTTATGGGGTTGAAGTGTGGAGGACCATCAAAAACTTTTGGGTGAGTCTCAAGAACAACTCACAGGCAGAGAGGACAAACAAAGTTCTGGTTGGATGATTAGCGGTGTGGAAATGGGATTCTAAGGGACCTATTCCTGATCTTTTCTCAATATGCACAAATATTAATAACAGGATAGAGGAGATGTGGTCACCACAATGTTTGAATTTGGTATTTATAACGATGCTAAATGACCGGGAGATTGATGGAGTGGTAGAGCTTTTGAGCTTGATTGGTGGATTCCTTGGTAATACTCAAGAGCCACACAAATTAGCATGGGGAAATCACAAAGATGGGGTATTTTCTGTGAACAGACTATACAACTTGGGGCTTAGAAGAAGTGCAGGAAGATCAACTGGACCTTGTGTTATGGGAGTTGGAGCACTCTAAGAGACATCGGGAAATAGTGTTAGCCAATCAAGAACTCTCATTTTCAAAAGATAAAAGTGGCATAGATGAGGATGTCGGGAAAGATGTGTGGACATACTAAGAGAGATTAGGATTAGAAATGAGGATAACCGGGACAAGATGGGAGTGGCTTCGGTGGAGAACAAGATTCAGGGAGTGAGGTTAAGATGATTTGAGCATATGATGAATTGCATGGATACCTAGTGTAGAGGTGTGAGAGGTTGGCTATGGATGGTTTCATGAAGGGTAAAGGTGGACCAAAGAAGTATTGGGGCGAGGTGATTAGACATGACGCAGTTTTAACTTACCAAGGGCGTAACCTTAAATAGGAGGTTGTGAAGGACACATATTAGGGTAGAAGATCAATAGGTAGGAGTGCAATCTTGTTGTCCATCCATACTCGTAGTTGTAGTATTACTCTTGCAGTTTCTTGTCCTTTGATTTTTGTTGCTCTCTGTTGTTTCTTGTACTTCAACCATCGTATTATTTTGTTGTAGTATTGTTGTGTTACTATCTCTTGTTTTGTTACTATATGTTGTTTCTTGTACTACCATTACTTTCTTTCTAGATTACTTTGGACTGGGTTTTTCTTGAGCCTATGTACACTATACTTTTCTTAGACCCCACTTTGTGATACTACACTAGTATGTTGTTATAGTGCTCGGCCCAATTCACATGCACCTCAACTAATTCCATGAGATATTTGCTACCTCCCACCAACACAATACAGGATAACTCTAGATAAGAAGAAATCACCTAGAGTGTTTACATTTGTTGTGGAATTTGAACCTGAGAGTTGAAGGTTCTCAACTCACTTCATTGATAGTCAGGCCAACCATAGGAGTTTATTGTTATCTTTTTGAGCCTTCATTTATGCCAAATTTCCAGAGCCTTAAATATATGAGTGAGTTCAATGAAATTTACTTGTGTCAAATGGTAAAAGTTTGGGATGGCACCAATGTTTTTAAAAGCACCCATTTCACTACTTCTAAACAATGAAGCAACGCGAGGCGAGGGCTCAGGGCGTATAAGGTGAGGCAAAGAAGTTTGCATGAAGCAATTGTGTCTGTCCTTGAAGCATGAGATCGCGAGGAAGTAGTCACTTTGCTTATTATATAAATGTGACTTCTTAGCAAAAAGGGGAAGCTAGGACTTATTTTAGATTGAAAAATAATTAGAGTTACTAGGTTGCTTCTTCTTTCTCTCTGCGACTAGGGTTCTTCAAAATTTGCAAGTGTTGTTTCTTGAAAATTCAAGCAATTTTCTTCTTTGTTTCACTGAGTCTTATTTGCGCTGCCATTTTCTTTTCTTTTTTTCCTTTTATTTTTTACTATTATTTTTTTTCATTGCTTCTATAATCTTCTTCAACTTTTCTTCCTTCTATTTTCTTTATAAATTGTTTCATTGCCTCTACTTTCTTTTATTCTCTTGTTATTGTCTAGCAATTGTTAATTTATTTAAGGGGGCAATCTTATATTCTTATTTAGTTAGTTAATTCATTTTCTTCGACTTTTCTTCTTCTCTGTTTTTAAAAATTTGATTTGCATTATATAAAAGTTTCCTTGAGTATTTTATATTTTATTTAGTTATGCTATTTATTTGTGCAAGGTTTATTTTGAATTTTTTTTATAAAATTCAACTGAGGGCTTTGCTTCTTGCACTAAGCGAAGTAGACCTTCATCACTTTTTTGCACTTATCACTCTCAAAAACACTACATGCCATATAACTTGCTCATCAACTTTTCTTTATAATGGATATGCCATCTTCCATTAATAATCAGTACCATCAGAAAAGGATACCACAAACTGGAATTTGTTCCACCTAGACTCTTACAATTCTGTTGATTTTGTAGCCTAAATAAGCCCAAAATACTCAAAAAAAAAAAAAAAAAAAAGATCTGACATGTCAATTAACAGCTTCATACTCTGCAGTCTATGCAGTAAATTTGTTTAATTTTACAAGTCATTTGAAATAGGGATGTCAATGGTAGAAGATCCTCTCTTTCTTTGTGGATCAACTGAGATCTAGGACAATTCATGTAAAAAGGGGCAGCCCGGTGCATGATGTATCTCACAAGGTCTAGGGTAGGACCTCACCTCAAGGGAGTGCGATATAGGCAGCCCGGGATGACGCAAGCATCAGTAGTTGATTCCACGGCAAGACCTATAGGTCACACAGTGACGACTTTACCAATATACCTATTTATCCAAAACGTTGGAAAGGAAAAAAAGATCTACCTGATTGATCCTGTGTTCATTCTTAGGTTACCCCTATTTCATTAGATAAAAATACTGATAGAAATACTTACCCAGTTTAATAAAAGAAATTAGATGCTACGGTATCTCAAAGAAAACAGAAGGGTGCCTGCAAAACATTTCTGTTTGACAGTAACAAGGAATAGCAGAGAGCAATTTGACCATCCTTTAAGATGCCCATCAACCAACACAGCCCCAACTAATATAATGTTTTTGAAGGTTGAGGAATCAAATAGAATCATACTTTTACAATTCCATGAAAGAAGAGGTGCAGAAGAAACTGTGAGAACTGAGAACATACAGAAATAACACAACATCTGAATAATAACTACAACCTCGGGAGACATAATCATGAAGACCAGTTTAAGAAACATAGATGTTACGACACCAATGATTACCAAATAATAGCACTTGTTGATACTAACGATTAGCTTTTCAGTATAGGCATAAAAGATTTACATGGCACAATGTTATTTCTCCATAAAAAGAAGGCAAAAAGAGGACGTACCGGGAAATTTCTCACAAAATATAACAAGTTCTCCAGTGATATGAATCCAGCACCCCTATCAAAGCCAAACAAACATGTCAGTGGTAAACCAAGAATGGAAGGACCAGAAAGGCCGGAAGAAGTCAGAAAATCGAGATTAGATAAGCTCAATCATCAGTGATTTCTTATTTAAGATGCCTAAGGGGGGGGGGGGGGGGGGGGGGGGGGAAGAGAGAGAAAATACTGATGTACCTAAAGTCGGTAGATGGATCCTTCCCTTGCCAACCCATTTCCTTCCATTGCTCAGATATTAAACCATGGAGTTCTTCCACAGGGAAGGCAGCTTTCCACAGTGCTCTTAAAGCTTCCTTTTGGTAAAGAGAGGGGGAGAGAGAGACGAAGATGAGCAGTAAGAACGTAAATTTAACCTTAATGGAATATCTAAAATCCATAAAGATGTTTTCTCTTAAGTTCATAGGGAAATGGCTAAGACATCTTCAAATAGAGGATACCTGATGTTCCGGAATTGAACCATCATATGCAACATCTATACGGTTTTGTAGTTTTTGCAAGCATTCCTCCTAACATTAACAAAGTGGAAGAGAACACAATAAGTTTTGATGTGCCAAAGACACTCCATACTTCCTCACAGTGCTGTGAAACTTAACATTCTGAATAACATACTTTCTAAGAATAAAACTGGATAAGTTGACATAAGTGGGGAACTGAAAATAAAAGGCTATATTGGCAATCTGGTTAGAATTATCAACTGTGGTTATCTGAGGATTGTGGAGGAAAAGGGAGAGCGTGAAATTTTAGATATAAGACATTCATGCCTGAGACTTAGCACAATGTAAAAGAGAGTTGAAGAATATGTGAACCTCAGCATGAGCTCAATTAGCCAAATGACTAAGAAACCAAATAAAATTCATTACCACTCGCAACACTCAGCATATTCCCTATTTGCTGTAACTTTCAAGTGTAAAATCTTGGAGAAACAATCAGAAAACAATTTTGTATGGTGGTACGAAATCCTATCCAGAATGCAAACTTTTAATAAGAGAGGATCAAAAGAACCCAATACTGCATCGTGTTGACACTCCTAGAAATTTACCTAGTAGGAAGCTTACACTTCATATAACCTACACTAGAATCTAAGTTGTGCAGTTTCTTCACTTTTGATGCCATACCCATGTCAAATTCTCCAAAAATACACTCCTTCGGAGAATCCAACACGCATCCACTGACATTTTTGAAGAGTCCGAGCAACATAGACTAGAATATTACCTGGGCTGGTGTCAGATCAAATGATGGACGAGCATCAATATCGGTTCCCTGGGCACAAACGCATGAAAGGCCTCTGCCAAGCCATGCTGTTGATCCGGCCATGACCTCTGCAGTAACAGAAGGAAACAATAATCTAAGGAAAATGGGAGGTCAAGTTCCCAGTAACAGCATGCTTCATAGATTATAGAGATAGAAAAAAAGAAGATTTAGACACATGAAGAGAAGCGCATTCATTTTTTATTATTAAGAAGAGAAGTTGATCCTTTATTTATTTATTTTCCTTTTCTGGAATAAGGAGTTAAAGTGTATATTTCTAGACACATAGAAAAGACAACTCGAATGAGCAAAGTCTAAGTTGCTTGGACTCTTCACTTTTGGTGCCCCAACCGTGTCGACACAACATGAGTGTGGATGTGGGTGTGGGATCCGTGTCCAATTTGGTCAACAAGTTTTGGGTACTTTGACCAAAATCGATGGGGAAAGTCTGGACAATTTGTGAAATTGAAGAAAATAGAATATCTTTCATACAGAAATTTCTATGTCATTGTTTCCTTTAATCTCCTTCCAAGATTCTCCTCAAATTCTCCACATAATATCTCATAATTTAGGTTTTATAACTCTATTTTTAGATATTTTAAAATATATCTCCTTTAGAAGTTTTACAACTCTCATAATTATTTTTAGATATTTTAACCTAGAAACCAAAGCTATGAAATAATAGATTTTTGTCGTCCTTGGAGAAGAATCAAATAGACGCCTCTCTATAGCCATATTTGTCTACTGTAATTGTCAAAAAGCCATTCCGCAATTTTACAAATAAGCTGGCTGTTTCAGCCCATAAGTTGTACATGCATCTTTCTTGCGGAACACTGATGAAAAGAAAATTTGCGGAAATTGTATGCAAACTCACCACAAAATTCAACGCAACTAGGCATGAGTACACCAAAAATTTCAATCCACAGATAAAGGAATAGAAGTAGAGAGAGAAAGTGAGGTATCAAAAAAGACTCAAGTGCATTATTAAATTAAACTAAGAAGGAATATACCATACCAGAAGATGAATGGCAAGTACTATTCCCTCTTTCAAATCCTTGCGATATCCTCCTCACTGCCACGAACGATTCTCCTCTATCCTCCATTTTTACCAAAATAAAATTTACCTTTTCTGGAAATCGATTTCTTGAAGAGAAATGGAAGGTTCCTTCATTGAAGCCGTAAGATCTGCAACAAGGAAAGTATTTATTTATATACTATACTAATACTATGTGTTATATCCAGCTAGCTGATATAGTTGTTCTGATTGTGATCTTTCCACTGATTCTTGATACCAAATTTTCTTCTTATCAAATCACGGAATGAGTGAGGTCGGGGATAGCGGATACCGAAGTTTTGGGTGGGGTGGGGACTGCGGATCCAATTGGTTAATCTATGAGTTTATTTATATTCATCATTCATGTATTAATTAATTTTATAATTTGTATGTAGAATAAAAGTTATTTATATACTTATTAATTTTAAATAATGTTTTGTTCCTAAGTTGCAATAATTTTATAATTTGTAAAAAGAATAAAAGTTATTCATATACTTATTCATTTTAAATAATGTTTTTTTCCTAAATTTCAAATGTTATATAAAAGTTATTCACAAATTAATTTTATATGATGTTTAAGAAAATTTATGTGGATAGAAGTTAAGTGGTATTAGTTATAAATGGATTGAAATAATAAAATTCTTTAATTTTTTTGCCATGATCATACGGTAAGGAGAAATAGAAATAGATTGTGTATAATACCGAAGTCTATTTCCCTTTCAGGAGGAACAACACGAAGATCATAGAGAAACACTTTGGGAAAGTCATTGACAATCGGAATGACTCAATAGTAGGGGTTTTAGAATTCATACCCGAACAAGATGATAGAAGCAATCTTTAGATATCATTTTCCTAGCCTTTAGGCAAGATATGAATCGACCCTTAGACGTTGAATTTCTCCTTTTCCGTTCTAAGATAGATTCGTTTGGAACCTAGAATGTGACCAATCGAATCCTACTATCTTGTAACATCGCAGAAATCTAATGACCTAAGCTAGAGCCTATCATGTAGTCTAGTGTCCTAAAAAGGGTTAACGTCAAGATAAGAGTCGTATAATAACTTCCCTAACTTAGTATTAAAGTCCTAGTGCCTAAACGCCAAGGCATGGCCCCCAAGGGTCCTTGAGGTGGACCCCCCAAGGGTCTTTGAGGAGGACCCAAGAGAAGGTCTAAAAAGCTGTAAAATACAGCATGATCCACGATTGGGCACCCATGAGTCGTGGTTGAAACAGCGCTCTGTGGTTAGGAGGCGTGGTTCAAGACTTAGTCTCCCTAAGCTATCCCTCCAATGCACCCTCTCTGTTCCAAACCATGCCCATGAAGGATGGGTCGTCATCCCATCCATGATCCGTGGATCACCACCTGCAAAAGCTAGTTTGGGTTCGGCCAAGGGAGGGGTGTTTTTGTAAATTCAATTTTATTTAATTAAGGGTAGGGAAGGTTATTATTAGTTATTTCAAGTACATTTAAAGTACTTTTATTAATAAACTCTTTTAACTCCTCACAATTCACAAACTCAAACTCAACCAACTTCTCTCCCAAAAATATTCTCTCTCTAAACTCCATTGAGGAACAAAGAAGAAGGTCAAGATTAGGGTTCAAGCTCCAAGCTTTTCACTCCAATTTCTTGTGGAAGTCTCCCTAAAGTATGGATGCTTTTCAATCTCGGGTAGCTATCCCCCATGAAGTCCCTTCAAAGTGTGTTTTTAAGACTTCCAAAACCTAGGGTTTTTACTCTAGTCATGGGTCTTCTTCCAAAATGATTTCTATTGTTCAATTATGATATATTATGATGGTTTATGGTTAGATTATTGTAGTATTGATGGATTTTGATGAAAATCTCTCTTGGACTCATGATTTCCCTTTCTTCCTAAATTGTGAACTAAGGTGTGACTTGATTGACCATGGAAGTTGATAATTGATTATATTTATGTTTATTAAGTTGTTAAATCATGAAATCTCTCTATCTAATGATGTAATTCTAGAAGTTAGGGTTAATGTTGGTTCATTTCCTTGAAGGGCAATTGACTAGGGTTTGCATATGTTGATGTTAATTGTATATGAGTGTGTGATTTACTTAGATAGTAATGATCCTATATCTAGTGTGCAATGGAGGTATTGATGCAAGTTCCTTCTTCTCTATATTCTTACACTTGATTATGCATGAAGTATGTATGTATGTTTATGATAAGCTTGTTGTGTTGATTGAAAGGACATTCTCATGATCACAATACGACTACAAGGTGAAAGGTTTACTCACATGCTAGTGTTTCTAAAGCGAAAGGATCATTCTCACTTAAGGAACCTATGAGCTATTATGATGATATGTGGGCATGAGTGCTAAGTGTATTCTTTTATGAATGTGAACTTAAGTAAAGACCTAACATAACTCTTAAAGGGAATTATGCTTAGCACCGAGCGGATATGAGTATGAGATGGGTTCCTTTACGCTAGTAGTTGGGTTCCCAATATGATTATCTCATGACATGGAAACCTCCACGTTAGTAATCAAGGTTTCTAGAAGCAATCTCTTTATCTCATAACTATGTGCCCACATAGGTTTTAGCTAGTGGATCCACCTATAAGCTATTATGAAAGTTCTACCTTAGACAAATAGGACACCTCTTTTCGGTGTAGGGGTAGAACACCGGATTCCATGTAGCTCACATGGTCTATGTCAGTTAATGGTAATCTTCCCTATATGATATGAATATGAATTATGATAAGAACATGATCTTTAATTATGACTTCTTAAGGGATACTACTTAGCATGAGTGGGGGTATGGGACTTCACTTAGGCATTGCACAAGTAAACTCTAAGAGGGGTGATGGTGAGGTTCTCTTATGTTATGAAGGCTTATGAATTATGTATGAAAGGTAAGCGTGAATTCTAAGGTTGACTTTACTTGTTACAAGTTATGAATGTGAATGACTCCTTACTTATGTATGTTGGCTATGAATAAGGTAAAGTAAGGTATGTATGTTGTGGGTGGCCTAAATGTGATACTTGGCATTTGGTAGGGTTATGCGATCTTACCTTTGCATTGCACTAGTATGGCTTTGGGTTGCTTAGATGTTGGTTTGACTTATGTTTCTTCTTAAATGTGCATTATGGTTTTCAAACTTGATAAAGGCATGATTTCAACAAAATGTCCCTTTTATGCATGTTTTGAGGATTTTGTGCATGGCTTCCATACTTGGTACAATTCATTGTGCTAACCCATATTTTCTACATTCTATGAGTGTAGGTTTCGGCCGTTGATTCATACTACTCTCTTTAAGTAAAGCTTGGGTTGATTATTCCCTAGGCTTGGTGAGTCCTCAAGTTCGTGGACAAGATGTTTCCATTTTCTAGTTTTTATGTACTTTCCACTTTTGGAACTATATTGATATAAAAGGGATTTTGACCCTCTTTGTACTCTTTATGTACTAGATGGTGATTGAGTCAAGTTTAGATTTCTACTTTCATCTATGAAAGTTTTTCAAATTTTCCGCAATTATTCTATGTCTTTATGTTATGATGATACTAAGGGCTTGTACGAGACCTCTTCGGGGTCAAGTACGCCATGTTACTTCTAAGGGGTAGCCCCGGGTCGTGACAAACTTGGTATCAAAGCATTAGTTTTTGGGATAATACTTGGGTTGATGTCTCATGAACCACGTCTAGTAAAGTCTTGTTTATGAGTGTGAAGCGTGACACACTTATGAATGAGAGACTATAAGATGTTTAGGAACTTTCACTTCTTTCATTACTCTTTAGTTGTGCCTGGAGTCCTAACTCTAGGAAGTCCTCTCTTAACCCTTCTCTCGTGATTTTAACCAATGAATACAAAAATAGGAAATGCCAAAAGGGCGCAAGAAGAGAATGTCAATGAGGGGCTCCTCCCTAAGCTCCTCAAGATCCTCAAGCTCCTAATGAATAGGGGGCTATGACTAATGTGGAGATAAGGTCGGCTCTCCAAACATTGACACATGTTTTGACGACTCAAGTCACTAGGGATGATAGAGCTTATGAGAATCCTAATGTAGGTACAACTGCTTCAAGGATTAGGGATTTCACAAGAATGAATCCCCCTACAGTCTATGGCTCCAAAGTGGATGAAGATCCACAAGGGTTTATTGATGAAGTATTTAAGGTGCTTGATGCTATGGATGTGTCTCCAAGAGAGAAGGTGAAACTAGCCGCCTACCAATTGAAAGATGTGGCTCAAGTATGGTATGAGCAATGGAAGGATAAGAGACCCGTGAGAGCGGCCCAGTTGATTGGGGATTGTTCAAGTCGTCCTTCCTTGATAGGTTTTTCCCCATAGAGTTGAGGGAGAGAAAGATGCAAGAATTCATCAACCTTCGCCAAGGAGGTTTGAGTGTGAAGGAATATAGCCTTAAGTTCACACAATTGTCTAAGTATGCTCCAACCTTAGAGGTGGACTCTAGGGCCAAGATGAACAAGTTCGTTATGGGGATATCCGACTTGGTGGTAAACGAATGTCGTTCAGCAATGCTCATTCCAAGTATGAACATTTCACGTCTAATGGTTCATGCCAAACAAATAGAGGAACAAAATCTCAAGAAAGTGAGTAGAGAAGTAAAGAGGGCAAGGACCGATGATGGGAATTCTTCCAAGGGTAAATTTGAGGTTCAAGGCAAACCAAGCTTTAAGAGAAGGTTCTCCAACCAAGGCTCCTCTAACACTCCAAAGGTCAACAAAGAAAGGGTGTCTACCACCCCTAAGCTGCAAGGTGGTAGTGGTGGTGGCTCTTATATTGATAGACCTACTTGTGCAAAGTGTGGGAAAAAACATGATGACAAGTGCCTTGTTGGCATGGATGGGTGTTTTAGTTATGGAAAGAGTGGTCACATGAAGATGGATTGTCCCATGCTAAGGGCTCAAAGAATAGAGGGCAAGCAAGTGCCTCTTAGTGGCTCAAATTCTGATGCTCTTAAGAAGAATCACATCAATGCTCTCTAATCCCAAAGTGATCAAGAGGATTCCCCGTACATTGTTACCGGTATGTTACAATTATTTTACATTGATGTTTATGCATTATTAGACCCCGGTGCCACTTACACCTTTAGTGGCTATGAAATTTGATGTACTCCCTGAAAAATTAGAGGAATCATTTTCAGTGTCTACCTCGGTGGGTGACTCAGTTGTAGCAAAAAGAGTTTAGAGGATTTGTCCCATTTCATTGTCTCATAGAGTCAATTTGGTTGATTTAGTAGAATTAGATATATTGCACTTTGACGTCATCTTGGGGATGGATTAGTTATATGCTTTTTTTGCATCCATTGATTGTAGCACCCGGGTGGTCAAGTTTCAATTTCCAAATGAGCCCATTTTAGAATGGAAGGGGGGAAACTCTATTCCTAGAGGTTGTTTCATTTCATATCTAAAAGCTAGGAAAATGATCTCTAAGGGGTGTATGTATCACATTGTAAGAGTCATGGATGTTGTATCCGAGACTCCTTCATTAGAGTCGATCCCCGTAGTAAGGGAATTTTCGAAAGTCTTTCCCGATGACTTGCCCAAAATTCCTCCCAAACGGGAAATAGACTTCAGCATTGATCTTTTATCGGATACTGAACCCATATTTATTCCCTCTTACCAGATGGCTCCGACAGAATTAAAAAAATTGAAGGCACAACTCAAGAATTTGCTAGATAAGAGTTTTATTCAACCAATCATATCTCTATGGGGTGCTCCATTATTGTTCGTTAAGAAGAAAGATGGGTCTCTTAGGATGTGTATTGATTATCGCCAATTGAACTAGGTCACTATAAAGAATAAGTACCCTCTCCCTAAAATTGATGATTTGTTTGACAAACTCCAATGGGCGAGTTATTTTTCGAAGATTGACCTAAGGTCGGGCTATCACCAACTTAGGGTGAGAGGGGTTGACATTCCTAAAACAACCTTCCAAACAAGATATGGTCATTATGAATTCCTAGTTATGTCTTCTGGTCTAACAAATGCCCCGGCGGCATTCTTAGATCTAATGAATAGGGTATTTAGGTAATATCTTGATTCATTTGTAATTGTCTTTATTGACGCTATTTTGATCTACTCAAAGAGTGAGGGTGATCATATGAAATATTTGAGGATAGTATTGCAAATCCTTAAGGACCACCAATTATATGCTAAGTTTAGCAAGTGTGACTTTTGGCTAAGATCGGTTGCTTTCCTTGGTCACATTGTGTCGAGTATGGGTATTGAGGTTGATCCTAAGAAGATGGATGCAGTCAAGAATTTGCCTAGACCTCTATCTCCTACCGATATTAGAAGCTTTTTGGGTTTGGCCAATTATTATAAGAGGTTTGTTGAGGGTTTTTCCTTCATCGCTTCTCCGTACCGGAGGGTACCGATGGGTTTATAGTGTATTGTGATGCTTCTCGAGGCGGTTTAGGATGTGTCCTTATTCAACGAGGTAAAGTGATTACCTATGCTTCGAGGCAACTTAAGGTATGAAAAGAATTATCCGACTCATGATCTCGAATTAGCGGCGGTGGTGTTTGCCTTGAAAATATGGAGGCACTACCTTTATGGGGTCCATGTAGATGTCTTCACCGATCACAAGAGACTTCAATATGTGTTTACCCAAAAAGACTTGAATCTACGACAAAGAAGGTGGTTAGATCTTCTAAAAGATTATGACATGAGTATCCTTTACCACCTCGACAAAGCTAAGGTAGTTGCGGATGCGCTAAGTAGATTGTCCATAGGTAGAGTGACTCATGAAGAATATGAGAAGAAGGAATTGGTTCGTGATGTGCATAGGTTTGCCCATTTGGGTGTTCAACTAGTGGATTCCACCAAGGATGGGGTTATGGTCCATCATAGTTTCGAATTATCCTTTGTGGTTGATGTGAAGTCTAAACAACACCTTGACCCTATATTGATAGAGTTGAAAGAGTCGGTTCTTAACAAGTCCGTGGAGGCTTTCTCTAAGGGGGGAATGGGGTTCTTAGGTACCAAGGTAGATTATGTGTTCCAGATGTTGATGGCGTAAGGGAGCAACTTTTAGAAGAGGCTCATGGTTTGCGGTATTCTATTCATCCGGGAGCCACCAAGATGTACCGTGATCTACGGGAAGTCTATTGGTAAAATGGATTGAAAAAGGATATAGTGGGTTTTGTAGCCAAATGTCCGAATTGTCAACAAGTCAAGGCCAAACACCAAAAACCCGGAGGTTTGTCCCAATATGTACAAATTCCCACTTGGAAGTGGAGGATGTGAATATGGACTTTGTTGTGGGTTTACCTCGTACTCGAAGGCAACATGATTCTATTTAGGTCTTGTTGTTAGGATGACTAAATCAGCCCACTTTATTTCGGTCAAGATTTCTTTTTTGGTGGAAAACTATGCCAAGTTGTACATTAATGAGATAGTGAAGTTGCATGGGGTTTCCTTATCTATCATATCGGAGCGGGGTGCTCAATTTACTTCACACTTTTGGAAGGCATTCCAAAAGGGGATTGGTACCAATGTTAAACTTAGTATCGCTTTTCACCCTTAAATGGATGGTCAAGAGGAAAGGACCATTCATACCTTAGAGGACATGTTGAGAGCATGTGTGATTGATTTCAAGGGTAGTTGGGATGAATATCTCCCATTGATTAAGTTTGCCTACAACAATAGTTAACACTCTAGCATTGCCATGGCTGTGTTTGAAGCACTTTATGGGAGAAGGTGTAGATATCTGGTTGGCTGGTTTGAGGTAGGTGAATTTGCTCTAATTGGTCCCAAACTAGTTTATGATGCTATTGAAAAAGTTTGACTTATTAGAGATAGGTTGAAGACGGCCCATAATCTGCAAAAGTTATATGCCGATAATAGAAGGAGGGATCTAGAGTTTGAAATTGGTGATTGGGTCTACTTGAAAATATCACCTATGAAGGGTGTGATAAGGTTTGGTAGAAAGGGAAAGCTTAGTCCCCGGTATGTAGGCCCATATCAAGTCTTGAAATGTGTTGGGAAAGTTGCATATGAATTAGACTTGCCAAATGAGTTGGCACTGGTTCACCTGGTGTTTCATGTTTCCATGCTCAAGAAGTGCATTGGTGATTCGGTATCCATCCTTCCTTTAGGGGGTTTAGGAGTTGATGAAAACCTTTCTTATAAAGAAGTCTCGATTGAAATTTTGGACCGGCAAGTGAAGAGGTTGAGAAATAAGAAAGTAGCCTCCGTTAAGGTTTTATGGAGGAATCACTTAGTTGAGGGTGCTATATGGGAGGCCGTGGCCGATATGAAGTTCCGTTAACCTCATCTTTTTCCTCTACTCCTATCCAAACTTGAGGTAAGTAATTCCTTTTGAGTTTTTAGTATTTTGGGAATCATGTGTATTGTATGAGTTTTCCATGATTTCCTTATATTGTGCATGTGATTGTGAGAATTCATGTTTAGTATATATTGAGTTTTCATGATGTATATGTTCCTCATGTTGATTTTCATTATAGTAAGATGATTGCATTTTTGACTTCATGAGGTGAAATGATGAACATGCTTATTTATGTTTTGATGAATGACTTATTGGCTCCATATTGATGTATTGAGCTTACTTGAGTTGGAGAAGGTAGTTCCTCCCATGTTTATGTGAATTGATGATGAATTGGTAGATGTAGTTCCTACCCTCTTGAGTTGCATTGACTTTGTCTTGTGAAATGGAGTTGAAGTTTCCTCCTTTTGAATAGTGCATAAGGTGAATAGTGCATTTGTAAGTTTTGCACATTATGATATTTCATGCATAATGGGCTATTAGTCTAGAGTTTCTAACTTAGCTTGGTGTCTAGATAATCATTCGGGGACGAATGTTCCCAAGGGGGGGATAATGTAACACCCCGAAAATCTAATGACCTAAGCTAGAGCCTATCATGTAGTCTAGTGTCCTAAAAAAGGTTAATGCCATGACAAGAGTCGTAAAATAACTTCCCTAACTTAGTATTAAGGTCCTAGTGCCTAAAGGCCAAGACCTGGCCCTAAAGACCCCCCAAGGGTCCTTGAGGAGAACCCAAGGTAAGGTTCAAAAAGCTGTAAAATACAACATGATCCACGATTGGGCACCCATGAGTCGTGGATAGAACCACGCTCCGTGGTTAGGAGGCGTGATTCAAGACTTAGTCTCCCCAAGTTGTCCCTCCAATGCACCCTCTCTGATCCAAACCATGCCCATGCAGGACGAGCCGTGGTCCTATCCGTTGATGGGTTCCATGGATCACCACATGTAAAAGCTGGTTTGGGTTCGGCCAATGGAGGGGTGTTTTCGTAAATTCTATTTTAATCAATTAAGGGTAGGGAAGGTTATTATTAGTTATTTTAAGTATATTTAAAGTACTTTTAACTATTAATACACTCTTTTAACTCCTCACAACTCACAAACTCAAACTCAACCAACTTTCCTCCCAGAAATATTCTCTCTCTAAATTCCATTGAAGAACAAAGATGAAGATCAAGATTAGGGTTCAAGCTCCAAGCTTTTCACTCCAATTTCTTGTGGAAGTCTCCCTAAAGTATGGATGCTTTTCAATCTTGGGTAGCTATCCCCCAAAAAGTCCCTTCAAAGTGTGTTTTTAAGACTTCCAAAACCTAAGGTCTTCTTCCAAAACAATTTCTATTGTTTGATTATGATCTATTATGATTAATTATGATGGTTTATAGTTAGATTATTGTAGTATTGATGGATTTTGATGAAAATCTCTCTTGGACCCATGATTTCCCTTTCTTCCTAAATTGTGAACTAACGTGTGACTTGATTGACCATGAAAGTTGATAATTGATTATATTTATGTTTATTAAGTTGTTGAATCATGAAATCTCTCTATCTAATGATATAATTCTAGAAGTTAGGGTTCATGTTGGTTCATTTCCTTGAAGGGCAATTGCATATGTTGATGTTAATTGTATATGAGTGTGTGATTTACTTAGATAGTAATGATCCTATATCTAGTGTGCAATGGAGGTATTGATGCAAGATCCTTCTTCCCTATACTCTTACACTTGATTATGCATGAAGTATGTATGTATGTATGTTTATGATAAGCATGTTGTGTTGATTGAAAGGACATTCTCATGATCACAATACAACTACAAGGTGAAAGGTTTACTCACATGCTAGTGTTTCTAAAGTGAAAGGAGAATTCTCACTTAAGGAACCTATGAGCTATTAAGATGATATGTGGGCATGAGTGCCTAGTGCATTCTTTTATGAATGTGAAATTATGTAAAGACTTAACATAACTCTTAAAGGGAATTATGTTTAGCACCGAGCGGATATGAGTATGAGATGGGTTCCTTCATGCTAGTAGTTGGGTTCCCAATATGATTATCTCATGAGATGGAAACCTCCATGTTAGTAGTCAAGGTTTCTAGAAGCAATCTCCTTATCCCATAACTATGTGCCCACATAGGTTTTAGCTAGTGGATCCACCTAGAAGCTACTATGAAAGTTCTATCTTAGGCAAGTAGGACACCTATTTCCAGTGTGAGGGTAGAACACCAGATTCCGTGTAGCTCACATGGTCTATGTCGGTTAATGCTAATCTTCCCTATATGATATGAATATGAACTATGATATGAACATGAACTTTAATTATGACTTCTTAAGGGGTACTACTTAGTATGAGTGGGGGTATGGAACTTCGCTTAGGCATTGCACAAGTAGCTCTAAGAGGGGTCATAGTGAGGTTCTCTCATGTTATGAAGGCTTATTAATTATGTATGAAAGTTATGTATGAATGCTAAGGTTGACTTCACTTGTTTCAAGTTATGAATGTGAATAACTCCTTACTTATGTATGTTGGATATGAATAAGGTAAAGTAAGATATGTATGTTGTGGGTGGCCTAAATGTGCTACTTGGCATTTGGTAGGGTTATGCGATCTTTCCTTTGCATTGCACTAGTATGGCTTTGGGTTGCTTATATGTTGGTTTGACTTATGTTGCTTCCTAAATGTGCATTATGGCTTTCAAACTTGATAAACGCATGATTTCAACTAAATGTCCTTTTTATACATGTTTGAAGGATTTTGTGCATGGTTTCCATACTTAGTACCATTCGTTGTGCTCTACATTATATGAGTGTAGGTTCCAGCCATTGATACATACTACTCTCTTCAAGTGAAGCTTAGTTTGACTATTCCCTAGGCTTGGTGAGTCCTCAAGTTCGTGGACAAGATGTTTGCATTTTCTAGCCTTTATGTACTTTCCACTTTTGGAACTATATTGATATAAAAGGGCTTTTGACCTTATTTGTACTCTTTATGTACTACATGGTGATTGAGACAAGTCTTGATTCCTACTTTCATCTATGAAGACGAAGTTGACTTTTATTGTAAAAGTTTTTAAATTTTCCACAATTATTCTATGTCTTTATGTTATGATGATGCTAAGGGCTTGTATGAGACCCCTTCGGGGTGAAGTACGCCATGTTACTCTTAGGGGGTAGCCCCGGTTAATGACATATCTATAGAAGTATAGCAAGAGTGAAGTCAATTCATCCAAAGAATAAAATCGAATCTAGCATATCAAGCTATACCAAATCAACATGAGTGACTCTATGTGAAACAGAAACATGGTAATTTCTATAAACTTGTTTTGCAATAATAGAATCACTAACGGGGGTAGAGACCGAAAAAGGTTCTAGAAGACTAGTGGGATAGACATCAAATCTCATAGTCATATAAGGAGTTACAAAAGACAATGTAGCATTTAGATCAAGCAAAGCATACACATAAAGATGAAAGACTTTTAACATATTAGCTATAACATCTGGAGAATCCTTGTGATCCTATCGAGTCTGAAGAGCATAGAACCTATTCTGATAAGGAGCACCCGAACTAGAACCACTAGGTTGAGCTTTCCCACCATTCCTACCCTTAGATACAAGTTGGGAACAATCTCTCTTCTTGTGATCACTCTTTCCACATCCATAACAAGTATTTGTATCGGCTAAGTGATGTTTGCGTAATCAAGACACAACTTCTAATTCAAGTGTCTATGATCATACAATAGTAAAGCAATCCAACCAAGGGTTGGGGTCAAGTCCCAAGGGAGTGCTTTTGACAATTAATAGAAAAATAAAATTAAGTTTTAATTAGATATAGCTATAAACATTATCGAATATAAACATACTAAATCTAAAGGGGTGACGTAAGCGTCAATTATCAATGGGGGATTTTGTATTAATTAACAACTAAAAACAACAAAAATATACAAAAAATGAGATAGAGAGACGAGATTCTTGGGATCTGAAAGGAATATGGGATAGACTAAATTGTTGAGTACATGCTTTTGATAGTAAATTGTTGAGTATTTGTGGCTAGGCTAGATTATAGTGGGGGTAAATTCTCTCTCGAGCAACTTACCCCGATTCAACTCGGTTTCTCTCGAACACCGAGTTTCCGCATTAAGCACTTCTACCTTAGCCAATTTACTCTCTCGAGCTGAATGTGTGGGAGAAGGACTAGGATTCACTCTTTCTCGCTAAACCCATGTCGACCCAATACCACCGGGTATCAATTTAGTAGTCTTAGTTTTACAACCTCTCTTTCGAGCAAGCCAAAAACACTAAGATGAAATCGTATTTGCAACTACAATTCCATTAAGTTCATACACAACTACTAAATGAAATCACATCTAAACAACAAATAAACCATCAACAAGCAAGACCCAACAGATAATCTAACCCATATTCACAAAATCACACTCCAAGAATTGGGGTTTTAGTTAGACATGTAAAAGAGATAAAAATTTATACCAATATCAGTTTCCATCAACTGGGTATGAAGGATTAAGTCTTAAAACATGTCAACAATGAAGAATCTTTGAGACCCACGTCCAATTTCTTGGAGTTGAAACCTTTTAAATCTTCAAGGTCTTAGAACATAGTCTCCAAAACCCTCTAAAACTTAAACTCTCTAAAACTTGTAAAAAGTTCGAATAATAATAGTGATATGATACTAAGATAGAAATTTAAACAAGTATTTATAGTGTTTGGAATTTTGTACTGCAGAGGACCTTTTGGTGAAGTTAGCCGTGATCGCCGATACACTCGGCAATCTACCATTTGGTAGATTTCATCGCCTTCCTGTTTTAGCCTTTAGCCTCTTCTCATTCTGAGTCGTTGGGCGATATGGTACTGCTTCGCAAAACTGCTCAGTGATGCACCGACTGATCCATTTCATTGCCAACTTAACCTTTTCATTCAGGGCTCAGCACACTAGAATAAAAGGCGATCTCCAGGATAATCGACGACTCGCCAACTGGGCTCAGCGATCTTCAGGCCTTCATTTATTTGTTCTTTTCAGCCGCCTTGTTCTTTCTTGCCAAGTGGTGTCTATGCTTTGCCTCAAACTCTAAATACCTGAAACTTAAGGATTTTCATCTGATATTGAGATAAAATATGCATTTGAGGACACTAATTCTATCAAAATATAGCCCTAAATGAGTCCAAACTGTGGACTCATCAACACCCCAACTTAAACTTTTGCTTGTCCTCAAGCAAACTCAAGTTCAACTGTTCAAAAAGGATGTCTCAAACAATGCTACACAAGACTCAATCATGGATGCACATAATAAGACTCACTTTACTATGCAAAGATTAATCTTACACTCAAAGTTCAAGTTGTGACTCACCATTATCAAAAAATCTCAAGCTCATAATACTTACTTCAAATGCAAGTTCAAGCTCAACTAAAATGTTCAAATGCCCTCACACAAAGAATGATTCCATATTCACACAATGGTTTAATCATTTAAAGTTCTGGAATCAAATGCAACTCTCACTTTCACAAAGAAAAACACAATGCATGCTTTCACCCATAGGTTTGTCCGTATTTTCCAATCAACTATTGTTTCAGCTAACTCAAGATCAAAAAGGTCTTTTCAAGGCCTGTAATAGGGCTAAGTGAAAAGGTATGGTCATTTAGGCTCAGTGACTTTCGTCCTCATGAAATGTGGTACTCACGACACTTCCTTTTCTCTTCCTTCGTCATTTTCTTTAGTGCTCATAAGTCACCCATTATTCACTCTCCATGGATTATTTGGAGCACCATTCCTTTTTGCATTTTCATAACTTTATTCCGTAACTTTTTTTTCTTTTTCTTTTTCATTCTTTTCTTCTCTTTTTTTTTTTTTTTTTGTATGGAGGGATTCTATTTTTCTCAACACCATGGGTAAGAGAACTTTTCTAGAACTTCTTGACTTGCCCTTATTTTTCACCACACCCCTAACTTGGCTATTCAATCAACCATAAATCAAGAGGATTATAGGTAGTGGATTAAAAGAGGTCTTGTTTTCATCAAGTTTCATCCAAATAAAGGTAAGACTCAAGGGGTGTTCAAAAGAGGTTCACACACTCACAAAAGGGGTATATGCCAAATTGGCTCACACTCTTCGAAGTTGCCTAAGATCATATCAAGATATAGCCTTACTTAGTCGATCGGACCAACGGGGCAAATTCTAGGTATTATCATGCATGGGTCACAGTAAGCTCATCACACAAGGCATCGACACTAAAGTCAAACAAGACTTCACACTTTCGCTAGTTTGCAATGAATATCACAAGAGACTCGATTTAATAATTGGCCAGTCACAACGAGATGCAAAGAGTTCATATATTGTCTATGTAACTTCACTTAGTTTGATTGTAGCCGCACATTCATGTTTGTTAAATTATGAGCACTATTTTAGTCATCGATATTGATCAAAACTGATACTCAAATTTGTAAGAGAACAACCACATTCAACACATACAAGAGGTGGCAAAATTTTTTCGGAAAGGTCAAAATCATTTTGCAATTTAAAATACGAAGCAACAAGATCAAACCTTCCATGAAAAATAGTATAAAACACAACATTATGATTCACAACCTAACAGAATATAGCACACACAAAGATGGGCCACACCCCACCATAATTAAAATCATTTGTCCTCAAATGCAAATAAAAATTATCTAACAGTGAAATAAAGCAAAATAGTGAGGGAGGTAAAGAGGGGGTCCTATCTACGCAGTCACTCCGTTTGTCTGGGCATCAGTGCCCGATGCCTCACCCTGAGCATGGGCATTAGTGCTCGAGGTCACCTCAGGGGGGAATAGCAGTGCCAGATTCACCAAGGTTTGTTAAGTGTGAGTCTGCCAGTAAGACATGCACTGCTCCACAAAATCCCCTAGCCCATGAAGGAATATTAGGGTCCAGGGTAATGGTTTCCTTGGCAGAAGTGGGCCTCTTGCCCTTGCCTTTCCTAGTAGTTGTGGGTAGTTTCGAAGCTTTTTCTTTCAACATAACTGCATCCTCCTTTATCGCAATCCCTTTGGACTTCTCTTGAGCTGGCGTTATTCTTTCAGCGGCTTTAGATTTAGTCATATATGCAAAATCTCGAAGCGAAGTTAGAGAAACATTTAACAAAAGCACCGGAGATTAGTTGCTGGTAAGCTTCGCCGACTCTTTTGGCGAGTCACCGATATCATTTGGTGATCTAGGGTTAGTCCGCTGAAAGCTATAGTGCACAGAGATCCAGGGGAGTTGACATGGATAAAAAAAGACTTTCGGCGAGTCGCCGAAGGTCTTTGGTGACCTTCAACTTCTTGCCGAAAGTTAAAGAACCCATCAACACATAGAGCATAAAATTTAAGGGCGAGATGGGGACATTGGGTGAAATGTCGAGTGGTTCAACGAGCTCAACCCAACTCGCCAAATGGCTCAACGTGCCTATTTTCAACCCAACCTCCCGAATTCAACCCCGTAACCCCCGAAAACAAAATCAAAGTATGCACTAGTATAATTAAGGTAGGACCCATAGTAACCAAACACAACCCTTTGAATTTTAATCCAGTTTTAGGCATACAATTATGGGAATTCAATAATTACAACTACTGGAGCAAGATTATCAAATTAAATCATGCATGTAAACAATCTAAGCTTATCGGAGAGGCCCAACACACAACAACTCAACAAGATCAATTGCAAATAAGCACAATTTTCTCTAATATGAACTCGGGGCATAGAAAACCAACATTTGGTATTGACTAAGAGAAGATTGAAATGCTAGGCGGCAATGTAATCCAACTCTGAGCACATATCAACACTAATAATATTCTAACAACACAAGAAATATAGAAACTAGAGTGCAGAAGTGAGTTTGGGAAGATAAAAAGTGGGGAAATGTGAATGAGTTTTCAACTTTTAAACCTTTGGCCTGCAAAACCATCTAGGTCTCGCCCACTTGTCGAGCCACTCGGCGACACGCCAGGTGGTCAATTGCCTCGTCGAATTTTTCAAGGCCTCCAGTTGCTGTGGGAGTCCAAACGACGGTCTTCGTCATGATTGCTGACATGGTCAGCGATTCGCCGTTAATTTCCCTAGGCTCGCCGAGTTTTACAGATTCCAATTTCAAGATATCTTGAGTCAAACGACAGATTAGGTCAGGTTCGACGACCACTTCGGCGACTCATCAACTAGACCTGTTTGTCGCTAGCCTACACTTTTTCGAACACTTTCCATAGTTCAACCTGTACAAACAACACACCATTATTTTACCAAAACACAAATAAAAAGTGATAAGGGTTTAGGGTTTCCTCCCAAACAGGACCATAGTTAATTTCGCGGCACGACGGAAGTCCACCTTCAAACCTCATTCTTGGGGTTAACCATAGTGTCACTAGGCAAACCCCATGCTGTCTCGGATTGAGATGACACCATATATGACCCATTTGGGTCTCCAACTGCTTTATCGACACTAAATGAGAGGTGATGGTCTGGCTAAGGGTGGATATGAGAGAGCATCTCCTCAGACCTACCACCTTTCGAATCCTTCGGCTTTTGGCGCTCATGTGGAGGCACATACATGTCCTTCTCCCCATCCTTCCAGTTAGGATTTTGGTCCCTCCATTCTCTGTCGCGATTCTTCCAACCATCCTCTCTAGACCAACCTTTGTTACCACCCTTCCTCAGGTAGTTTGAACGATAACCATCGCCTTAGTTTACTAGAAATTTTACCTCCTCATTATATAAGGCTTCAAACTTCGTCTCCTTAGGATTTGCACACCCGATCCCAACGACATTGACACCATGGGCACCAGCCCCATGAAATTTTTGGATAAAATGTCAAGTTGTGTCATGATCTTGGCCATATTTTGGTCTCTCTCATGATTTTTCTCCATCTGCTCCTTAGAGAGCTTGAATGTGAGAGGGTAGACTTGATCTTCACAGGTGTACAATGCTCTATTTATGGTCGTCATGCCATCTAAAAGTTGGGCTGCTATTGCATACGGTTGCTGCATCAGGCCTCCAGGTGAAAGTTGATCAGTGACACCTTTGTTTACTGAGTCCAGGCTTCGGTAAAAGTACTGCAACAAAACATTGTCCGGCAGGCTATGAGTCGGCCATTGGAGCACCAACATTTTGAATCACAGCCAAGTCTCATGAATTGGTTCACCGTCTAAACACTTAAAGCTTTGGATACTATCCCAAAGAGTCGTCATCTTCGAGGTAGGGAAAAATAGCACATTAAATGCTGTGACCAACTCCACTCAAAAAGTGACGGGTTCGCATGGCAACTCCGCTTGCCACTTGCACGCTTCTTCCATCAATGAGAAAGGGAATAACCTTAAATGGACCGACTCATGAGAGATGTTTTTGAAAGAGAATGGTCCGCACATATCCATGAAGTTTCGAAGATGCTTATGAGGATCTTCATGAGACAATTCATTGAAAAGTCCCTTTAGTTGCAACACAGTGCTCATTATATAGAACACTACATTTCCTTTGACTGGAGGTAAACGGATGGCCCCAATAGCTCCCATGACATGGGGGTTATTAATGTTGGGCTCTTGGACATCATTGAGATTTTCGATGTCGTCTTGGAGGCCCACTTAGCTGCCATTGTTGCCGTTCAGACTCATACTTCCTAAAATATTTACACAAACAAACAAAACAAAACTAAATATTAAGTAAACTATGACTTAGAAGAACAAAATTTTTACTAAACTAAAAATTCTCAAATAATACCACTCCCTGACAGCGGCACCATTTTGATGTTTGCGTAATCAAGACACAACTTCCAATTCAAGTGTCTACGTTCATACAACAGTAAAGTAACCCAACCAAGGGTTGAGGTCGAGTCCCAAGGGAGTGCTTTTGAGAATTAATAGAAAAATAAAATTAAGTTCTAATTAATCATAGCTATAAACATTATCAAATATAAACATACTAAATCTAAAGGGGTGACACAAGCATCAATTATCATTAGGGGGTTTTGTATTAATTAACAACTAAAAATATACGAAAATGAGATAGAGAGACGAGATTCTTGGTATGTGATAGGAATACGAGATAGACTAAATTATCGGGCACATGCTTTTGATAGTAAATTGTTGAGTATTTGTGACTAGGCTAGACTATAGTGGGGGTAAATTCTCTCTCGAGCAACTTACCCCGATTCAACTCGGTTTCTCTCAAACACCGAGTTGCCGCATTAAGCACAGCCTCTGCCTTAGCCCATTTACTCTCTCGAGCTAAATCTATGGGAGAAGGACTAGGATTCACTCTCTCGAGCTGAACCCATGTCAACCTAATACCATCAGGTATCAATTTAGTAGTCTTAGTTTTACAATCTCTCTCTCAAGCAAGCCAAAAACACTAAGATGAAATCGTATTTGCAACTCCAATTCCATTAAGTTCATACACAACTACTAAATGAAATCACATCTAAACAACAAATAAACCATCAACAAGCAAGACCCAACAGATAATCTAACCCATATTCACAAAATCACACCCCAAGAATTGGGGTTTTAGTTAGACATGTAAAAGAGATAAAAATTTATACCAATAGCAGTTTCCATCAACTGGGTATGAAGGATTAAGTCTTAAAACATGTCAACAATGAAGAATCTTTGAGACCCACGTCCAATTTCTTGGAGTTGAAACCTTTTAAATCTTCAAGGTCTTAGAACATAGTCTCCAAAACCCTCTAAAACTTAAAATCTCTAAAAATTGTAAAAAGTTCAAATAATAATAGTGATATGATACTAAGTTAGAAATTTAAACAAGTATTTATAGTGTTTGAAAATTTGTGTTGCTGAGGACCCTTCGGCAAAGTTAGTCGGGATCGCTGATACACTCGGCGATCCACTTTTTGGTCGATTTCATTGCCTTTTTATTTTAGCTTTCAACTTCTTCACATTTGAGTCGTTGGGCGATATGGTATTGCTTCGCAGAATTGCTCGGCGACGTGTCCACTGCTCTATTTCATCGCCAACTTGACCTTTTCTTTCAGGGCTCAACACACTGGAACAAAAGGCGATCTCCAGGCTAATCGGCGACTCGCCAACTGGGCTCGGTGATCTTCAGGCCTTCATTTTTTCATTCTTTTTCGCCGCCTTGTTCTTTCTTGCCAAATGGTGTCCATGCATTGCCTCAAACTCTAAATACCTGAAACTTAAGGATTTTCATCTGATATTGAGACAAAATATGCATTTGAGGAAACTAATTCTATCAAATTATAGCCCTAAATAAGTCCACATTGTGGACTCATCACTAAGCACCTTCTCGAATGACTCTTATGGCCACACTTTTGGCAAGCGGGAATCGAAGATCCATTTCTACCATCTTCTTGAGACTTAGGTTAAGATACCCTATCTTTGTTGAACTTAGGAGCCGAGACATTAGAGAAACCGTGACCGAAAAATTTTTGCTAGAATTGAGGACGACTATGTCCATCAAACTTAGAATGAGAAAGGTCATCATCACAGCTTCTTGCCCTTTTTGACTATCTAGACTTCTCAACGTCACTTCTTCGATTTGTTGTACATGTATCATCAAACATGAAAGTTTCATCTCCTTAATCAACATGGTGGTATGACACTTGATTAACGTTTCAAGCACACGTCATCCAATTCTAGGTGCAAACGAACGTTAAGTAGTATAAAACCCAACAAAGAGTTGGGGTCGAACCCACAGGGAGCAGTACGTGTTAAAATTCAATTAGGAAGTACGAACGTGGCCAAATCATCTATAACAATATAAATTATTGAAAAAAGACATGTAAAGAAGTCTAAGGGGGTGACAACAAATGTCAGATGGGGGATTTTGGTTTGCAATCAGCTACAACGCAATCACACAAAATTGAAATAACAATAAAGAGGGGAATTCTTGGGATGTGATCGATTATAGGAAAATTTTGCTATATGGGTAATTGAAACTACTAATAAATAGTTAAATATTAGTGGGTAAGCTAGGCTATGAATAAAATAGCTTTCTCTTGAACAACTACTTCAATTCAAGTGATTTCTCTCAAACGTCAACAAGCTTAACAAATAAGAGCAGCCCACAACCTTAATACATCCTCTCTCTCGAGCAACATGGGTAGTATTTGGTTTGGGATTCACTCTTTCGAGCTGAACCCACATCAACCCAATACCTACAAACCATTAATCACAAGCTTTGATTCAGAAACATCTTTCTCAAGCAAGCTAAGAACTCAATGTTAGAACTGCATTTGCAACTACAATTCATAAATAAAAACATAGCTAATGATTAAACCCACTTCAATATAGCATTTAAATTAGTAATAAACAATACCCATAAGCTAATTCAATCCATAATCACATAATCACACCCCAAGAATTGGGGTTTTAGCCACACATCATAAAAACAGAGAAACAATTACCAAATGTATTAGCCATGATATGGGTAAGAGTTTCCAAGCCTTTACAATGATTTCCAAGAGTGAAATTCAAAAAACTACTTTCAAAATCCTCTAAAATTGTACAATTCGAACTCAAAAATCTAGAGAAAACTCTAAGTCTAGAATGGGAACTATAACTCAAAGGGCATCCCTCAAAATTACATTTAAAATCCAATTTATAGTTTCCCAAAAAATTAGCCACGAAAGGCCATTAGGCGAGGTAAGTCGGGGTCGCTGAGTAGTTCGGTGACCTGCCTGTGAATTAGTTCTCAGCATCCTCAAATCTTGTAACTTTGGGCTATCCATCTTGTCATTGTGGTATTGATCGGCGATTCACTGACTGCCCCTTTTCTGTCGCCGACTTGATTTCTTCCGTAAGGGCCGATCACATTGGAACTTTAGGCAGACTGAAAAGCCACTCGGTGAACCGCTGAGTGGTCTTGGCGATCAGCAGGATCACTTTTCTCCACTTCTTCAACTTGTTTTGTTCCTTTTTGCCTGTTAGTGTCCTTGCTTTGCTCCTTAGTCCACATACTTGGAAATCAAGGCTTTAACATTAGTTTATAGCATAAATTAGGCATTTGAGGACACTAAAACTATCAAAACAAAGCCCTAAATAAGTCCAAATCTCAGACTCGTCAACACTCTTTCACCACCATTTCACACACACTCGACACAAATTTTCTCATCCTTGCCCTAAAGTCAGCAACCATAGTCGAAGAATACTTTGACAATTGAGTAAACTTCAATATATACTCCTCTACACTCATATTCTCTTATCGAAGATTAATAAACTCAAGAACCTTTGCTTCCTTAATCTGAAGGGGAAAGAAATGATCAAGAAAAGCTCTTTCGAATTTCTCTCAATCGAGAGGACTTACATCAATTAACCTCTCTTCTTTCCATTGATTGAACCAAATTTGAGCAATACCCTTGAGTTGATAAGCAACCAACTCCACTTTTTCCACTGGTGACACTTTCATAATCTTCATTAGCTTATAAATCTCAACATTAAACTCTTGAGGATCCTCATCAAATTTTGACCCATAAAAATCTGGGAGATTCATCCTAGTGAAGTTTCTCACTCTTGTCGTCATCATACCCACAATTGGGTTCACGGGAGTAATGACCTCTCTATTAGCTTGGACAGTCATAGCATCAGCCAACACTTGGAAAGTGACTCAAAATTTAGCATGAGACACTTGCTCGGCCAAAGGATTGATCGACACTTAAGGAACCTCGAGCTCCATATTCCTTCTTGCATTAGCTTTTCAAGGAGGCATATCCTGAAAAACATTGAACAATAGTTAGGAGAAAGACCTTTATAGAAATGAACTCTATTGCACAACTTTAGAGTAGTTAAAAGAAGTGAAGTTTCCTAAATGTCTTGTAGCCTCCCATGCATCAATGTGGAACGCTTCGCACTCATGAACAAAACACTACTCGACGCGGTTTGTGAGACATACTAAGATCTTTACTAAAATCTGGTGTTTTAAATACCAAGTTTGTCACGACCCAAAGTACACCCTAGACGTGACATGGTAAAAAGATCTCAAGAGATCCTAAACAAGACCCTTGACCTAAGATAACATAATAAAATACAATTTAAGAGATATAATCAATATAAGTCTTGAATCTACATAAATGATACAAACTAAGTACATATAAGAGTATGCAGAATACTACTGTGTTTGACATAATCCTTATTAACATCATAAGAGTGGTTGGAGCATAAACAATACACCATGCACATATATGGAACAACAAAGATCATAAAATCAATAAAATTGTTTATGGCTTTGTCCTTGAACCATGAGACTCACCAATCCAATGATCAAGTTGAGCAATCCTGATTTAAGCACGTCCAGAAGGAGGAATGTCGAACCTTATATTATAAGACAATATAGGCACAAAAATATATTAGTACTATGAATGTACTAAGTATGGGGAAATGCATAAAAAAATAGGAGTGATAATAAGACGAACTTAACACGATAACAGTTAAAATGTAGTAAGAACTTTTAAAGAGAAATCATGAATCATAAACAAGTTCAATGCATACTTTAAATCATAGGGAAAAAAATTTCATAAAACCTTTGAGGAAAACATAATTCATTTGTGGAAAATTTACTGTTAACCGACAATAAGGCCATGTGACCTATAACATGGACTCCAATATGACCCTTATATCGAAAAGAGAAATCAACTTGCCAAGGTAGAACTCCGTCTCATTCATTATTGCTATGGTGGATCAACCTATTTAGGTCATTTAAGATAATCCTATGGGGTCATGTAGTTTATGAACAAGAAGTTTGTTTCTAGTGACCCGACATCTATTAATGGGAGAGCCTCCACCTCAAAGTCCTCTCGATGTTAAGTAAATCTCAACGAAAAAGACATAATCATATTCATAATCATAATACTTGGAAAGACACATTTAAGACTACCAATTCAATCATAAGTCATAATAGAATAGATCCTTTCAAATTTTGATTTCATAAATTTCTTAACAAAACACTTTATTTCTAAGCATCTAATCATGATCTCTTTCATATCTGAGAAAACCTTTCACAAATCATTGACACTTTATCTTGAAGCATTCTATAGTTATAAATCATTCTTTTTCCATAAAATATGCATAGATTCATAACCCATAAGTTCATAAGCATAATTTATATTCATAAAATAGGCATAGGCATAAGTCCATATGAAATCAATTGAAAATCATGTAATTTGATCAAAACATGCATAAGAAGATTGAATTTAAACAATTGAATCGTAATAAATATAATCCATGAAGATTTACATGAAACTCTAATAGAATTGGGTTAGATCGATTTAGGAGATTGAGATTCTTTTGGGACCCAAGAATGAAAGGGATCGATTGGTGAATCTAACATACCTTGGTAGTCAAAGTCCTAAGATTGCAAAGAGAATGAGACCTTGAAGTTTGAAATCCTAACTTCCACCATGAGAGCTCTTGAGAGAATTTGGAGAAGAAGACTTGGGGAATTTGGGAAAATTGAGAGACTTAAAGTTACCAAACTTCATAATTACTTCCTATAATTTCCTTCTACGGATCGTAGGACCTTGTACAGTCTGTAGGTGAGCTTCATAGAACCTGCACCAGTGCCCAAAAGTGCAACTTTTCTAATCCTTTCCAACTTACTAATTTTTGAGGTGTTAGAGTACGTCCCCTTGGAAACATTCATCCTCAAATGGGACTTGATATAGCATGAATACTGTAGGAGATAAACTAAAAACACATCATGAATGTTGTTACATCAAAATTCACATGAACAAGGAGAAATTACTCCAAGCTAAATCATAACTCAAAATCAAGTTTTCATGAATATGAATGCATATGGAAACATGAAAATGACTAGAATGCATGAATCCAAAGAATAAACCATGAGAAATTAGTACCTCAAGCTAGAATAGGAGCAGAGGGAAAGAGATGAGGATACTTGGACATCATATCGACTTCAGCTTCCTAAGTATCATCCTCAACTAATTGAATCCCCCAAAGAACTTTTATGTAAGAAACTTCTTTATTTCTCAACATCCAAACTTGATGGTTTAAAATCTCAACCAGAACTTCTTCATACAAGAAACTTCCCTTAACTCTCAAACATTCAATAACACTATAGACGTCAGATCTCCTACACATTTCTTCAATAATGAGACATAGAATACCATATGTACCGATGCTAAATTTGTAGCGAAAGAAAATCCCGTCGCTATGAGTCCAAATCCAGTCATTAATGGTCTATAACGATCAGTCAAAAGTTGGTCGTCACCGCTCGTTAAAAGTTCCGTCGTTAAAGGTGTTATTGCATGTCCAGTTGTTAAATATTATTTAATGACAACAATTAATCCGGTCCTTACACTTGCTTACAACGACCAAATTCCCCTTTGTTGATGGTCATTTGGTCTTTAGAACTTTCAAGTAAAACAACAAATTAGGGGCGTTATAACTAACTTTAGCAGCCATAATTCCTGCCGTTGATTACAGTACATTTTAACAATCAAATTTCCTGTCACAGATTTTGATTTAAATTATTACATTTAATTTATAGTTTTTCTTTTTTGCATCATTTCTAAAAGAACTAATATCATTTCATATAAATTCTTTTCATATCCAATTGAAAATTTGATATAATATTATATTGTTAATAATAAATAACAGATTGATTTAATTACTAAAAACTTATATGTTCGATAGAATATCTAATAAAAAGTATACACGTTCAACAAAATAAAACTTATGTGTTCGATATCTATCAAATCCTAGAATTTAAGAAAATGACATTATATAATAACTACAAAAAACGTCTCTGCTCTAACAATAAAAATGTAATATTATATTCTTTTCTGCACGCTCCACATTATCTTTCACATCTCGTTCTTTAATCCCCAAAATCTTCATCTGTCAAAACAACAATTTAAAGTAAATTAATTAGTAATGGAAAAAGTTTAACTTAAGGATTAATTCTCTTGAATAGTACAATACTTAGATCAAGAAGGAGCATGAAGCCAACAATTAATTAGTATTTCTTTCATTCCTGATATATTTTTTGATGTATACAACTAGAAACAGACTTAAAGTTCTAGTTCATGAATTCTAGATAATTTCTCTACCCAGTCTTCTACATTAAGGATCTCCACTGGCAGCCAACAAGAGTTGTATTACATTCACATTAACATCTCATACAGAGGGTGGTTGGCGCTTTCTCATTTAAATATTTATTCAAGTGTATGTTTATGGATGAAACAACATAGTAAAAGTGCTCCAGCTTTGTCTAGCATTAATGTATTTTTCAATTCCTTTATATTCTACTCCTCTTTGGCACTGTCACGTGATTATAATAATGTAAAGCAAACTAAAGTAAGTATGAAAAGAGGAAATGACAACGTATAAAATATAGCAATTACTGCAGAAGCATTAACAACAACAAAAAATTAGTGTAATAATCAAAATATCATTAAAAACATATGGTGGCGAAAGCAATACACTATAAGAATGCAAGAGAATACTCCACTACATACTAATATTGAACTATTCTAGGATGTAGCAATTTTAACACATTCATATTATCTCATACCTCATCTCTTTCACAACACCTGGGCCTCTTTCCAATGTAATGGGAGGAAAGAGAGAGATTAAAGTGGATAGACATGAATACAACACACATTAAAGTGCTTCAACAAAGAGAATGTAAATATACTAACATCAAATAAAGAAGACTAGAAATCCTATTCTTAGTACCAGTACTGAAAGTTGAAGGAACGAAAACATAGATAAGTTGTTGAAATGGAGAATGCAAGTGGATCAGATGAAACAAGCTTGCAGCTAGATGACCAGCAGGAAGTTAGAAAAACTTAAACAACTAATTACCACAGTGAAGAATGACACAGCAATGATCAAATATATTTAAAGTTGCAGGGCAACAGAGAAAGGGTAATGTGGAAATGTGTGATGTTAGAGATTAACTCAATTTGAACATGGTATAAATCATTCCAAAAAACTAATCATATGTGACTAGAAATAAAATGATATTTGTTAATAACTATATGAAGTCTTACCTTAAATTTATCAAATAAAAAATGTTCCTTGAACAACCATTCCCAATCACTCTTGTCTACTCCCATTGGCACATCTTTAAGAACCATGTGCAATGATTTAGGTTTCATATTCTTGTGCAATGATCCTTTCCAGTTATTCCAAAGCTTTCTCATATGTTGCAAAACATTATCTCTTTGATCATTTATGTCATCACTATCAAACTTCTCCTAAAATAGAAAAAATACCAACAAAATCTCTTGAATAAGGGAAAACAAGGCATCAAAGTATAGATCACCTAATAGGGCAATAACCTAGAAATTTTAGGAACAGAAATCAAAATTTCAAATAAATAACAACCAAAAGTTGTCTATTTAAAACCTATAGTTTACTCACATCACTATTGTATAGTGTTTGAAATAGCGTTAAGAGTAAAATAGTGATACAAGCGAGTGGACTTGAAGCATGACTTGAAGCAACATAAACTACTATAATAGAATCCTAGCAATCCTATCTTGCTAGGAGAAGAAAATGAACTTAGCATAAATTTTAGAAGATCACTAAGCTTAGCTAGTTCAATTCTATTATAGAGAAGTAAAGCCACATGGATTTGACCAGGTAATGACTGTACATGTTTATCTTTTCCTGTATAATCAAACAAAGCTATAACACAAATTCAAGGTTGGGCAAGGACAAATACATCATGATCAGGAGAGATAATAGGTGAAGTTTTTGTTAGTTATTTCTAGTCTATATTAGGTGATTCAATAGTAACATAATCTTTCTTCTGCTTGAGAAGAAAGTAAGCCACAATAGTAGCATAATTTAAAAGGTAGTGGATAATGGGTGAAAGAATGAAAAAACTTGAGGACTTTGTAAATGACAAGCTTTAACAATGGCTCAACAGTCTGATGGTTTTGGTTGTTTATTCTTTAAGATTCTTCATGTATTATAGTGGATGGAGATACTCTTCATATTGTACATGAAATTTTCAGAATAGAGATGTTGTTGAAACAAGTAAATGCTAGCATAATTTTAACTATCCCTAAGGTCTCAACATCGGCCAATGTTAGTCAATATAGACCTACTTCATGTTGTAATGTGATCTACAAGTGTATATCAAAGTTAATGTGTATTCAACTAGCAAACAGAGATTTATACTATGGGTATCTAATTAGAAGAAGTTGTTGACAATAAGCATATTATTGTCTATGGAGATACAGTGAGAAAGAATAAGATTTGTGTTATGTGATCAACCTTATTTAAAAGACCCCACTCATCAATTTATGTCATATCAATGGAAAAAAAGAGTTGTGGAGGAAAGTTACAGGTGTCTGGGTATTAGTAGCTCAGGCAAAGTCAAGAAAAGTCTACAATTGATCAACCAATGACACTGGACGAAGATCAAGAAGTAGATTGTGGCAGGGTAGTTATTGAATTGTGATTACTCCATATTACATAACAAAAATTAAAGATTCATTAAATACAAAAGTACAACATATACAATTCATTACCAAAGAAAGATTATCAATAGTGAAAACCACCAAGAAGGCCAAGAAATGTATATACTTGGTAGAAGCTTTCGATGAATAGGTGTATCCTCTATCAAACATTTAGGTCCTTAAGTAACAGTTAGTGTCAGCTCAATACTTAACGAAGTAAACATATCAATACACTGCTATGACTGAGAAATGTCCAAATTTTGCTAAAATGAAGGCTACACTTTGAAATTATAACATAAAATTGAAGAACAATAATTGCTAGTTTTTACCAACTGCAGAATCATATTAACTATAGCCACATTAAACTAATAACAACATACAGGAATTACAGTGGAAGAATAAAGTTAAATTTTCAAAATCTTCTTATTAGAAGGTAGTGGCTAGAGATTTAACTATCAAATAGACTAATGAGAAAAGACAAAATATGAGAATTTTTATCTATCCATTGAAACTGAGTAACTATACTTTGTTATTAAAGGAGAAGGAATGTGAAATCAAGAGTCTCATGTTTCAAACTGAAACATCCAATACTTTTTGAAAAGGGATTCTAAACAATTATCAGTAAAAAGAAGAGATAGATATGTTGTAATCCTTATAGTAACAGTTGCCCACATGTGCTTAAGATTATGCACTTCGATGTCCATCCATGAATCCACCCACAATGGACACATATTACGATCACGAACTAGCAAACCCAAGTGTCTCATAAATGAGCTGTGATTCTACCCGACAACTCGATTTTGATAGAAAGTGACTTTTAATTTTTCTCCATGTCTCAGTCACAAAATATTCTTACAAATATTTGTTCCCCTCACATTCTTTGCCATTTCTGTCACATGGACCTGCA